>OY292405.1:20585020-20736366 GCA_958496205.1 Idaea biselata | reverse complement strand
CCCATATTTAAAAATTAAATATCATCAAACACGTGATATTGGCCCAAATTGAATAAATGGTGGCAGAAATGCCATAAACAAAGAACTGAACTGAACTGAGCGAGGCGAGCTTGACAATCGGCGTACATGCACGCACCTGCGGGCAGTTGTCATTTCATGACAGATCGCGGAGTGGCATAGGCCTGGCATTAGTTAGATATTGCTCTTACCTCTCCTTCTCAATCTCAATAGACAGCCTGTGTATATGCGGGTCGGCGTCGGCGTCGTCGGGCACCAGCTGGTACTCGTCGGCGTCGCGGTCGCGGTCGGCGTCGCGGTCGGCGGCGGCGGGCAGCGGCGCGCCCAGCTCCGCCGGCAGCGAGCACGTCGACGGGAACAGCGAGATGGAGGGCGGCGGCGGCGCGGCCTGCGGGTTGAGATATTGTGTACTAGGAATGGTCTCTTATTACATTACATGGTCTTTCAAGTTGGAGCAGATGGTATTTTAAGTTGTACTACATGGTTTTTCAAGTTGGACTACATGATCTTTCAAGTTGGACTACATTATATGGTTCAATACATCTTTAAAGTGAGACTACAAGGTCTCTCAAGTTCGACTACAATACAAGGTCTTTTAAGTTAGACTAAACGATCTCTCAAGTTGGACTACATTGTCTTTTAAGTTGGTTTATAATTCTACATGATCTCTTAAGTTGGATTACGTCTGGTCCAACTTGAAAGCCCAAGTAGTCCTAGCACACGAGTAAAGAATAGGAACAGAGACAAAGCTTCATACAATAGCCAGCGCTGCGAGCGGCTACCAGTACAAGTTGAATACGATGGTTATTAAGTTGTAATGCATGGTCTTTTAAGTTGGAACGCAAGGTTCTTTAAGTTGGACTAATTGGTCTTTGTAGTTGGACCAGATGTAGTCCAACTTGAGAGACCATGTAGAGTTATTGTAAACAAACTTAAAAGACAATGTAGTCCAACTTGAGAGATCATGTAGTGTAGTCCAACTTGAGAAATCATATAGTCTAGCTTAAAATACCTTGTATTGTAGTCGAACTTGAGAGACCATGTAGTCTCACTTGAAAGACCATGTAATGTAGTCCAACTTGAGAGATCATGTAGTCTAATTTGAAAGACTAAGTAGTATAACTTAAAAAGCCATGTAGTACAACTTAAAATACCATCTGCTCCAACTTGAAAGACCATGTACTCCAACTTAAAAGATCATCTGATTGAACTTGAAATACCATGTAATTTAACTTAAAGGACTATGTATAATTCGCGTGGGATATGTTACATTACAATGTCAGTTGAAGGATTATGTAAATTAACTTATAAAAACTCAGAATTTGGGATCCAATTCAGTACTGAAGTGTGAAATTCTGACACACTGACTAATACAGCCTTACTACTTACAACGACATTGTTGTCGGGCGAGGGGGCGGCCCGAGCGAGGAAGTCGAGCAGCTTCTCCTTGGCGCGGCGCTCGTGATGTCGCGCGGCGAGCAGCTCGCCGCGCAGCCGCTCGGCTTCGGCCGCGCGCTTCTCCGACTCCTCCACCAGCCGCGCTGTCAGGTACTCCGCTTCGCGCGTCTTGCGTTCTAGTTGCACCTGCAAATACATCGGTAGAGATTACAATTCTTATTTTCATCTCTCCTGTTCGGAAAGTAAATTTTCATAGGTAGCCGGGTGGAACGTATAATATTTTTCTTGATTTTACGTTTGGCCATTGAGTCGATGATAATTGAGTTATGTCACAATGCCATGGTACCTTTTTTTTAAGTTTCGCCATGGCCGCCTAGATGCACGTCTCATGACCAACGATTACATTGTAAACAATAGAAACGATTTTCAAAACTTCTCAGTAATAGGAACCCTAGTTTTTACCCTTTGGTTACGGAACCCTAAAACAGAGTAAAGATACAGACACAAAAAAAACCTATTGCCCCGCTTTTTCCCCCGTATAAGTCCTATTATTTTGTTACTGTGTGCTTGTCCAAATAAACAAATCTTCTTTCTTTCTTCCTTATTATTATGTTACCTTTTCCTCCTCAGTCTTGATAGCCGTGAGCCTTAACCTGGCATTCTCCCGCTCGGCGTCGGCTGCTTTCTGTGCCAGCAGCGACGCCTCCTCCTCCGCCACGCGGCCCTTCTCCGCCAGCAGCTCCGCCGTCTCCTCCGAGCGACGCTGCGGACATACTGTTGGTTGAACTTAACTGCCGACGCATCAAACATCGGCGGTTGGTGCAGTCTTTCGAGCTTCCCCGTTAGGGCATGTTAAGCAATTGGTCTCGGTTGTTAATTCTGATAGCAGTCGTTAGTTCAAGTAAGAGGCCTCAGGGCGACCTAGACCTCTACAAAAAAAAAAACATATCATGTTGCTCTACTCAAATATCTATTTCGCCCTTTCAGCTATCACGGTTCATGCGATACAGCCTCGTGACAGACAGACAGGCTATGGAGTCTTAGTAAAAGGGTCCCTTTGTGTACGGAACCTACGTCCTCGGACGTGATACCAGCGAGTTACCAGCGCATCGTTAGCGAGCCGTATCTCCTCCTGGTACTGCAGCAGACGCTGCTCCATGGCGGCCCGCTCGCGCTGTGCCGCCTCACGCAACTGCTTCTCGCGCGCCAGCTTGTTGCGCTCGATCTGACGCCGCTGGGGAGAAATACAAATACAAAATGTTTGTTGGCAACAAAACTAACGAACTCAGAATGCATATGGAAGTCTCATTCATTTAATAACATGTTCCACGGAAGTGCCTACTTTTGAGGGGTGATGTAAAAATGCCGCCTTGATCGGCAAACAGTCTGTCACTAGTCACTAGTAAGAAGTCGGTCTGCTTTAATAATAATAATTAATTGTTTAATAAAAGGTTTTATCGCATAAAAATGGTCTACTGTGTGGTTAAATGGTGTAGAAAAAGGTAGAAAACATCTAAAATTAATACCGGGGTTACTTATCACAGGTAAGTGAAATATAATACCGGGGTTACTTATCACAGGTAAGTGAAATATAATACCGGGGTTACTTATCACAGGTAAGTGAAATATAATACCGGGGTTACTTATCACAGGTAAGTGAAATAATTTCGTACTTTGATAAAAATATAGTGGATGGTATTATGCTGCGTGGTCTTTTCAGGTTTTTGTTCTCCAAATATTTTTCTGTAGATTTCCCCTACTAGCGCCGAACAGCACTATAAACAATGTAGGTACTGTTTCCATGAACACCCTCAGATTAATAAAATTAATATTTTCCCAGACGAAGTATTGAGTTCATGAGGGAACGTGTGTGAAATTGAGGAATTTGTGTAAAACTGATAAACTCTTGTGTGAAATTGATGAATTATGTGCAAAACTGACAAACGATTGTGCAAAATAAATTTGAGGAACTTGTGCAAAATTACTGAACTGATCAACTTTAATATAACCATCATAAACTAGTGCTATTTACCTGTTTCTCCTCCTTGGCCTGTGCCTTCATCTGCTGCACCTCCATGGTGTCCGGCTTGCGGCGCCGCATGTACAGGTCGTGGTTGCCGATGCAGAGGTCTAATATCTGCACTAGTGCTAGTTACCTGTTTCTCCTCCTTGGCCTGTGCCTTCATCTGCTGCACCTCCATGGTGTCCGGCTTGCGGCGCCGCATGTACAGGTCGTGGTTGCCGATGCAGAGGTCTAATATCTGCACTAGTGCTAGTTACCTGTTTCTCCTCCTTGGCCTGTGCCTTCATCTGCTGCACCTCCATGGTGTCCGGCTTGCGGCGCCGCATGTACAGGTCGTGGTTGCCGATGCAGAGGTCTAATATCTGGACTAGTGCTAGTTACCTGTTTCTCCTCCTTGGCCTGTGCCTTCATCTGCTGCACCTCCATGGTGTCCGGCTTGCGGCGCCGCATGTACAGGTCGTGGTTGCCGATGCAGAGGTCTAATATCTGCACTAGTGCTAGTTACCTGTTTCTCCTCCTTGGCCTGTGCCTTCATCTGCTGCACCTCCATGGTGTCCGGCTTGCGGCGCCGCATGTACAGGTCGTGGTTGCCGATGCAGAGGTCTAATATCTGCACTAGTGCTAGTTACCTGTTTCTCCTCCTTGGCCTGTGCCTTCATCTGCTGCACCTCCATGGTGTCCGGCTTGCGGCGCCGCATGTACAGGTCGTGGTTGCCGATGCAGAGGTCTAATATCTGCACTAGTGCTAGTTACCTGTTTCTCCTCCTTGGCCTGAGCCTTCATCTGCTGCACCTCCATGGTGTCCGGCTTGCGGCGCCGCATGTACAGGTCGTGGTTGCCGATGCAGAGGTCTAATATCTGCACTAGTGCTAGTTACCTGTTTCTCCTCCTTGGCCTGTGCCTTCATCTGCTGCACCTCCATGGTGTCCGGCTTGCGGCGCCGCATGTACAGGTCGTGGTTGCCGATGCAGAGGTCTAATATCTGCACTAGTGCTAGTTACCTGTTTCTCCTCCTTGGCCTGTGCCTTCATCTGCTGCACCTCCATGGTGTCCGGCTTGCGGCGCCGCATGTACAGGTCGTGGTTGCCGATGCAGAGGTCTAATATCTGCACTAGTGCTAGTTACCTGTTTCTCCTCCTTGGCCTGTGCCTTCATCTGCTGCACCTCCATGGTGTCCGGCTTGCGGCGCCGCATGTACAGGTCGTGGTTGCCGATGCAGAGGTCTAATATCTGCACTAGTGCTAGTTACCTGTTTCTCCTCCTTGGCCTGTGCCTTCATCTGCTGCACCTCCATGGTGTCCGGCTTGCGGCGCCGCATGTACAGGTCGTGGTTGCCGATGCAGAGGTCTAATATCTGCAATTATATTCACCGACTTACGTGGGTGGAACGCCGTGTATCCCCGGCATAGAATAGGGTTACCCCATCTCTTCCCGTGGGTGTCGTAAAATGCGACTAAGGGATTTAGGGCGGACTAGCAAAACTTAAGTTCTCCCCGCGCGGTGGCGAATAAACTGCTTGGTCCCAAGAAGGGCTGGTGTCAGGCAGGCGGCCGGCCGTTAAAATATTGCCAAATCTATTAGCAGAAGGTATGGTCAATGATGATTTACCTATTACGCCAACCCCAAATATTTGGGTTTAGCGGACCCCGGGCTCCCGAGAGGGATGCAACCGGGAACATCGCTCGGATGAGGGAGAGAGACGTGGGTGGAACCGCAGGACACAGCTATAGCCTAGCCTAGGGAAACCTAGGAAGATGCGGTATGATTGATCCAAACCACAGTCGCACTGAGTCCAGTGCGACTGTGGAGCCCCTGAGCAAACCCTCCAGCCCTAATAGCTGTACGTTGGCTGATGTCAACCAATGAAAACGCCAAAGACTTCCCAATATGCTGGAGTGGGTTTACCAACAATCTCCAAACAATTTTTTGAGTGAAGATGCGTTCTTGTTTCGAAACCCACTCTGTATCGATGGGGCGTTGTTTTTGCAGAAGTATTTTTCCATTAAAATATTTCTATGAAAGCCCAGTGCAGGCTTAAACGCTTAAAATAAAGAAATAGAACTCACCAGCTTATTCATCCCTTTGGGCGAGAAGAAGATGAAGTTATTAACGCTCTTATCGACGAACTTGATGACAAACTTCTTGTCGTCGAACGATATGTGTTTGATCTCGGACCAAGGGAAGGTGGTCTTTGGTGTGAGCTTGTTGTCTTTCTCGTATATGTTGAGCCCTAAGGCCGTCACGCCGAGGTACAGTTCTGTGTCTTTCTTGTTCTGGAATTGAGAAAAGGATATTTAAAAAAAAAGCCCGGCCAAGTGTGCGTTGGACTCGCACACGAAGGGTTCTGTACCATTATCACTATAAAATAATGTTGGTTTCTAACTAATAATAATAATTTATAATAATACTAAATTAAAACGCAGCATAACGCACTTGGCTTCGGCCCGTGTAAAATCCACCTCTTTAAAAAGAGAGAAAAAAACATATACAACGAAAAATAATAATAACTGTACTATACTTATTTAATATATATTAGTTTTATTGCTTAATTGTTGGTTTTGGCACAATTTGCCGATTAGTCAGCACCTACCGGCTAGTCGGCTTTCCTAACTAGTCGGTCCATCACTAATTTTAAACATGACTAGCAGTGCCCGCGACTTCGTCCGCCTAATTTTTTGAAAATATAAT
Organism: Idaea biselata; assembly: GCA_958496205.1. Classification (NCBI taxonomy): domain Eukaryota; kingdom Metazoa; phylum Arthropoda; class Insecta; order Lepidoptera; family Geometridae; genus Idaea; species Idaea biselata. Next base: position 20,730,239 of record OY292405.1, on the reverse strand, counting down.
ATAGCCTATAGCCTTCCTCATAAATGGACTACCCAACACTGAAAGAATTTTTCAAATGGGACCCGCGGTTCCCGAGATTATCGCGTTCAAACAAACTCTTCAGCTTTATAATCTTCTAATATATAAAATTTCCATGTCACAGTGTTAGTTACCGTACTCCTCCGAAACGGCTTCACCGATCTCCACCAAACTCCACATGCGTATTCAGTAGGTCTGAGAATCGGCTACTATCTATAATTTATAAGGCAAAACAACGTTTGCCTGGTTAGCTAGTATTAGTATAGATGTCAATTAATTTAAAATCTATATTTACCTTTATAGCAAAATAATTAACGCCGTACATATCCAAATCCTGGGCAATCTTCAAGTACTCCATTTCGGCTTCGTCTCGCGACATTCCCTTGTGGTCTGCGTACCATATCTTAATTCTGTCCTCCCACATTTCCGGCGTCATCTGATACTGGTCTATGACCCTCTGAGGAAGCAGGTCTTCCGACGCCAGCATGCCTGGCTTGTAGGCGCTTTCGTCGTAGTCGCCATACTGTAGATCATAAAGGACAAATGGCTGGTTAACTGGACACTAATTGACTGGTTTACTGGAGGAGTTCATTGCCGAACCTGAATGGTCCTGCGGGTTAAGCAACGCTTGGCGCGGTCATTACTTGGATGGGTGACCGGTAATTTGTGTGGCAAACAATCATTTTCTCGAGCTCGATGGAGGGACTCAGCTATCCACAACACAATCCTAGTGTGGGAGTTCTCTGGGATCCTAACTATAGACCAACTTTACCCTGCATTTGTTTTTCGGACATTTTTCGGATTTAATGGTGTTTTTTACTTTTAGCATTGTTTCAACACTCAACGTTTCGAGAACTTTACAGGTCCCTTCTTCAGGATTGATCTTTAATTTCAATAGAAAATCGCGACAACAGAAGAAAAATATAAGACCTCATATTTTAGTTTTATTTTACTGTAATTTTATCTAGATCATACCTAAATGTGTGTGTAAATGATTGAAATAAATTATTTGTTATTATTAATATTAGTGTTTTTTCTCAACATAAAGCTTGTTTTAATGCCCATTAAATTTGGCATGTGTAATATATTTCTTATTAATATCATATATAGCAAGCTCATCGACAACACAACCCGTATTTCCCAACAGCTGCAACACCCATACACATCTCACTTACGTCACTTACTTTAGCCTGTACAGCATAGCTGGCAAGCAGCACGGAGGCCTCGGGCGGGCAGTAGATGTCCATGCAGAGTATCGCCTGCTTCACCTGCAGGAACAGCAGGTGTTGGGTCACCTCCTGGATCAGCTCCTCGGCCACGTCCTCCGGGTACAGCTTGCACAGCAGCATGAACGGAGTGCCCGGCATTTGGGACACGCACTGTTCTTGGACTGGGGAACAGAATTACTCTCTTAGACCGGCCGCAGTTTGGATTCGTTTTGGCCCGAAATCTTTCGTTCGCTAACGTTCGAAACATCCCGTGCTTCTAGGTACTATTTAAGTGCACAGATTGCGTACGATTCAGTATATGTATAACTAATTCGTATGAAGTCTGCGCGCTTACGTTATAGCACGAATCAAATTTGGACGAAAACGTATTCAAAGTGCGCCCGGTTTTTGTGCAATTTTTATATTATACATGTATTTTGTGATTGTAGTGTGATTCCACAGATTCGGGATCAAAAGAAGCCTGTATTAATTCAGATCTTCAGCTGCATGTTTCATTGCAATTGGTTCAAAGTCGAAGCCTGAACCAATAAACACATTTTGGTCGTCTTAGTATTTTTGTTACTCCTTCACAGCTCCTTCACACAAATTCTACTGATCCCAATGTGATGAAACTTTTACAAATAGGCCACATTATATCCCGATGTTTTCGCAGGATCGGGTCTTACATGGGTGTAACCGCGAGGCACAGCTAACAAGTAATAAATTACCTCTTTTATCCAACTTGAGCCAGCTTATAAAGTGTTTTGTGTCCTCGAACTGCAGTCCAAAGAACCATGTCTCTCTCAGGCCTATTGTCCTGCAGACCAAGTCAAATAGCTCCCTGCCTGTTGCTCGCCACTGCAATACAAATGTTAAGCAAATTGGTAAATATTCATTTACGGTTATTGAAATAAATGCTTCCAAACAATCGTAGGCTATTTGTCCGCCGCGCTACAGAGGTCGTCGAAAAATGGCTTAAGTCGGAAATACTTATATTTATCTAAACATTATTTCTAAAAGTTTACCCAACCATTGATAATATTGTTTTTGAAAAAATGCTTCCAACTATTCATACTTGATTCAAACATGAATAAAAATTATGTTCTTTAAGACCTATTTTGTAAATGAGCTTTTAAATGGGGACAATCTTTTGGGTATTAGAATGTTAATTATAATTTAGTTTCGAAATAAATACAGGAGTTCAATGATCTAGCCACGCTCACCAATTTTGTCATCATCATCATCATCATCCGAGCGTTGTTCCCGGTTGCATCTCTCTCGAGAGCCCGGGGTCCGCTTTTCTACTTTTACGTCTCCACTTCGCACGATCTTCGGCATCCCGTGTAGTGAGGCCATTTGCACGCATATCCGATCTTACAACGTCAAGCCAGCACTTCTTAGGTCTTCCCAATCTGCCGCGGCCGGGCGGGGGCGCCATAGCAAGACATTTGTTTCCCACGTAACTAGCCGGTTTCCGTAGAATGTGGCCATACCACCGTAAGCGGCATTCTTGCAGTTTGTCTGCAATGTCTCGGACATGAAGGCTGCCCCTGATGCGGGAGTTTCTGACGCGGTCTTTTCGTGTCACTCCACACATCCAGCGCAGCATCTTCATCTCCGTGACACGCAGCTCCTGCTTATGTCGCTCAAGCAATGGCCACGCCTCACTACCATACAAAAGGACAGGTCTAATGATCGTTTTATAGACCTGTCCAGACACCAGTTACCTCTCGCCACTTGGCCCAAGCTGCCCAATTTTGTACAGTTGAGTTAAGCCACACATGGAAAGGTCCATACTAGGATGGGTACCCGGAAATGTATGTGGAAAAATCATTTTCTTGAGCTCTTTAGTGCTTCTGAAGGCACATTTAACAACTGCTATTAGAGATAACAGCAAAGTTGTTATCTCTAATAGCAGTTGTTAGGTCAAGTAAGAGGTTTTGGGGTGACCTGGACAACTCCTACACTAGGTCACTATACGAAAAGATGAGTAAAATATAACACATTTTAATACCTAACAGGCTGTGAGGTCCTTTTATCACAAACTAAAGTGCAATTTGTTATCAAACATACAGGCATCTGTATAACTTTTGAACTTGATACATTGTTACAGTGAATTGTTGTATTTAAATTTAACAAAAAACTTATGTGTCTTGTATTTTCCTTCTTAATGTTCTATACCATTTTTATATTCTACAACTAACAACATTTTACAGTCTGACCCTCTAAAGTCCAAATTTAGTAGCAATTTTGGGCAAGTTAGTAATCTATCGTACTAATATTATAAATGTGAAAGTTTGTTTGTAAGTTTTACAGTTACAAGTAATTGATTGAGATGAAACTTGGTATGCATGAAAATGCATAATAAATGTGAAAGTATGTGAGTAACTTATTAAACAATATGTTTGTTACTCTTTTACACAAAAAATACTGAACCAATTGGGATGAAACTTGGTATGGAGATAGCTGGAGATCTGGATTAACATATATGCTACTTTTTATCCAGGTATTCCCTCAGGATTGGGACTTATGTGGGTTAAATTGTGGGGTGCAACTAGTTGTGTTTATCCTGCTATGTACATCCCTATTATGTTTCATACTAAATCCATTCTGTAGTTTTTCTATGAAAAAGTTATATACATATAAATAAATAAATCAGAATTTCTTTCTTCCACATGTAACACAATTAGAAATATTTTCAAAATGGCATTAAAATTTTATAGAATTTCTAAAGCCTAATCAGTTTATGTTGCTATGTGAATTATTGACTCATTACATTGAAATTCATCAGGGATTATCGTATCAAGTAGGCATGGATTAGAAGATAATTTGTAGACTATTGATAGTGTTATCAAGTATATTGGATTTTTACCATGATTAACCAGTGAAAAAGTCTTAAAACAATGTATTGCAAATAGCCTGGTATTGGTATTACAAATATCATTTAATTAGAGAGTTAACACTTCGGTCCTATGGACCTGTGACTCATAAAAACAAAGCACAGTCCAGACTAAATACTAGCACAATAATATCAAGGTATGGGATGTATTTTTAGCATTTTTACCTCAAGGTTGAACTCCAACTCCGCATCCAGAGTGCACACCTTAACTGGGAAGGATTTAGTAGCCTTCTTCCTTAGAAACGGAGGCATTATCCAATCTCATAACATAGTTATCACAAGAAAACAATAGCGAATTTAGCACCGCGAGGTTAGGATGGTTACACTGCCATTTGACTAATTAACCAGCAATGTGTTTCGTTTACGTAATGTGCGATCGATTGAGGAATGCGAGTATTTTCACATTGCGTACTATTTCCAGAGTTACAGCAGTTATTATTTACAAACAAGGAAAACGTCAATGAAACAAGTAGGAATTCGAAGGTGAATGAAAAATTGTTGTAAAAGATTTACGTTTCTTTTTACGTTGAATGGGACAAGAACTGTCAATCGTCGGGAAGGGAAGGAAACAGATTATCAGACAGAAAACCGGCAAGTTTGGTAAGCGCTAATTTTGGAACGGAACGTTATAATTAAGACACATTTACACGATCAATCTCGTAAATAACCGGAAGTTGTAACTTTTATGATCCTGGCAATTCAAATCTGATGACAGTTAATATTTGAAAGTTGGCTAAACAGCTGACAGTGACATTGACAGTCATTTGCGGCTAACTTCACTTCAGTTTTTCCTCTACCACGTGTGGTGTGTTTTCCGGTTTAATTTGTTATGAAATAAAGAAAAAATGGGGAAATTCAGATCTAAACTGAAAGGAAAATCGAAGGGGAAGAGATGGCAAAAAGGCCAATCCTCGAACTCGAATCCGAAGATACAAAAGTACCGAGAAATGGCGAAATCTCGGTTCTTCCAGGAGAATTTAGGTTTGATTTTTTATATTCTCGTTTTAATTTGCATTTCCAGAGCTCTACCACCCAAAAACCTCAAACTGAATAGACTACCTTCGAAATAAAACCGTAATAATGACTCGTAAAACGAATAATACCCTAAAATACAAACATACATTCAAACAACATTTTGACTAAAAACTCTTGAAAAACCTATACTTTCAGGTAGTACCGGGCTGACACAACAAGCCGTATCAAAGCACGATGCGATGATGACATACGGCCACAAGAAACGAACCTCTGAATCAGAGAATGACCTAAATATCTCTAAGGAATTTGAGAACATGTCCGTAAGATCTGTAGACGAGGGTACGGAGACTGAATACACGGCGAGCATGAAATCTGGGACGTATAAGACATTCCAGACGTTCGCTTCTGATTGGAGTCAGTGCTCGAATATTAGTTTTAGCAAGTATGTTTCATTATTGTTAATACAATCTAATTATCCTTGTCCCACAGTTGAACCTGTGTAAGTCACAATCCAGTGTATATGTTATATTGAAATAAAAAGCTAGTGTACTAATTCTGGACTCCAGCTATCTAGGTATTTTCCAATTATCATTGCAGAAGTTTTTGTTTAAAGTAACAACAAACATATAGGTACTGCAACAAGAAATTTTAAGTACAAATTGACTTGTGAAAATCATGGATTTTTCTCTCTTCATTTTCTATAAGTTTAAAAGTTTAGTGTATAAGTTTTACACTTTTATTGTAATAACAAAATCTTTAATTTTCAGGCTACTAACCCGCTTTGATTCAAACAATGCCCTCCACAAGGAGATGCTGGCAGTTCTGGCCGCAGTCACTGAGGTGATCAAAGAACAAGGCGGGAAGGAGTCTACCACTGAATACTTTGCTGCTTTGGTTTGTACTTAAACTTATGCTCCTACCTATGAACCTATGCTTAAAAAACTCCGAGAATTATAACTAGTTTACAGGTTTAAGGGATGATTCGACCGTCTTTGTTTTGTAAAAGTTTGCCCATCCCTGGCCTAGAGCAATAAAAACAAATTTTGAAATTAATTTAGTTCTTATTTAGAAGTTGTATATTTCGAACAAAAGTTTCCCTAAGCCTAAAAGTTACTTAAAAGACTAGTTTAGTTTGGGAGCTCGGTGTACTGGAAGTTGGAACCCACCAAAAAAAAAGTTTACCAATCTATACAATCCACCTTCTAGGCAAGAATTATGGTATGCCACAAGCCTAGTTGTAGGGCACTAGATGACCTAAGCAAACCTGACTTAGATATTAATTTATTTAAACTTTTTTTATTACTATTTTCAATTTTGTTTCTTTTTTACTCTATGTGTAATTTTATTTTAGTTTTAATAATATAATATTATGTAATAATTCTTACAGCTGTACTGTATAATATAAAAATATTTATTTTAATGTTTAAATTTTCAGATGGAAACTCTAAAAGCTTCTGAAGTAGAAGAAAACCTAGTTGCAACTCTGACCCTTCTATCTATGGGCATAAAGTCTGTGCCCCAAGCGGTTCTACGCAAGCAATTCTCAGACTGTGCAAGCGCTTTCACCAGTATAATAGAACAAAATATAAACTCGGAAAACGGAGCTCTATTGAGAGGGATTATTGGATGTCTGTCCGTGATATTGCGAGCTCAGGAGTATGCGTTGTGGGGAGATTCGTCTACAATGAGGGTGTTTGATTCGGTGCTTGCTTTTGCATTGCATTCTAAGCCTAAGGTAATTGCAATTCTTTTTTGACAAGTTATGAGAAAAATAAGTGGTACCTAATCGTTTTTGATTTGAGATATAAAATACATTGTCAATCTTGCTGTCGATGGATAAGAATTACTGATTCATTGAAATTTTATAAACAATAACAAAAAATAGAACCAAACAAATTGGCAGATAATAAATGACCATGCCAAAATTAAAAAAAAACTTCACACACAAGCATCCAGATCCAGATGTATTGTATGATAATTTTTCCAGATGCTGAAAATTCGAATACTTACCGTAATAACATCGAATTCGATTTTGTAATGAAAAAATAACATTACCACAGAAAAATAAAAGTGCAGATAAAGCATTCAATTTAAATAAATTTCAGGTTCGTAAAGCAGGCCAACATGCAGTAACGTCTATATTAAGGGGTAGCTGCTTTATGATACCTTCAGAGGATCAGAAGACACCGGTAAGTGGAATCAGAAACACAGGTACCTACCCTTAATTTTAGGTCACATTTGCAGTCCTCCTATAATGATATGGAATCCTTCGTGCGCGAGTCTGGCTCGCACTTGACCGGTTTAAAATAATATCCGTAATAAATAACAGAAAGAACACCACAAAGAACACACTCTCCAAATTTCATGTATCTAGGACTAGCGGCTTAGGTTGTGCGTTGACATGTAGTTCAGTCAGTTAGGACAGAATATGTTAGTATAGATAGATTAAAACCACAATATAGTTTGTTGTGCAAATAAATAATGTATCTATGTTTCCGTTCGAATAGGTGCCCAAGAACCATCCGGCAGCCAACCGAGTAGCCCAGTTCTCCATCTCACAGATAAAGGCTGAAGCTCTACTATCGGGACACAGAACCGTCCTTCACACCCTCACCTTGCTCAGAGATGTTCTGCCGGTCTTTACTAAGGAATACATTAAGGTAAATTAATAAATAGTTTACCTAGGTGTGCCCTGCGGTTTCAGCCGCTTAAGTCCTAGTTACTCCAACGACTGACAAACCGATTATTTTTAAAGTATTCGATTCAATTTTTATTTTATCTACTCACTTTAGCCTGCACTGAAAGTTCATAGAAATATTTCTAAGGAAAAATACATCTATCTACAAAAAAAAAGCATGATCGACGCTAAGCGGCATTCGAACCACGTATCTTTTCTACATCTGTAGATGTTCGGCTACAACTTAGGAAGCCGCAAACAAGCCTAAGTTGAAGTATATGGTAAATAACGATGCAATAACATTACCCTTCCTTTTGGCTTTGCTGTGGTCGGGTAAAAGTTCAAGGTATGAGTCACCGAATAAATAAATAAATAATAAATAAATAAATGTTTATTGTTCAGAAAAAAGCTACATTAACTTATACATAAATAAATCGTACGTGTAAACAAAAACTTAGGGATAATAAAAAATACCTTATGATTAGATTCGATTTCTGCTGTCCAAACTAGGCCGAGCCTGTGTCTTGAACGACAGTTTCTTTCTAGGACTTAATTAGGTAAAAGGCGTTATGTTACCTTGTATAAACTGGTTAAAACCTTACTTATGTATTGTATGTATGCCTGTGTATATATTATATGTATTGTGTGTATTGTATCTGTATAGTATATTTTTGTGTAGGTATATATTATGTTTTGTATAAATTATATCTATTAATATATTAATATTAGTATATTGTCTATTGTTTTATAGTTTATGTATTTGTTTTTTATCTTCTACTCAATTATTTATCCTGCATAACCTACCGTTTCAAGCTAAACAGTTTATCTCCATCCCAAGGTTGCCTGGAAGATATCACTTTTAGCGATAAGGCCGCCCATTTGTGCAATTTTCTATTTAAGCTTTTGTGTTTTTATACTTAATGTATGACTGTATTATAAATACTTAATGTTGTGCAAATAAAGCGTTCATCTATCTATCTATGCTAGAACGTCACTCAACATAAAACTATAAAGCTTGATATCAAATAGGTAGTCCGTAACATTTAGCGTTAGGTATACTTTTTTGACAACTACCGACACATAAAGTTAAATACTCTCAATTGCATAGAATGTTACAATTTAGTAGCAATAATCACAATGAATTAAGCAACTGGCACTAATATAAGTAATCAGTATTCATATTTTTAATTATTTAGAATGCAGGTGACCATTTATACAATAATAATAGTTTTGCAAATAATATTCTCAATCACAGCGCAAGCGGTACTTGCGCACTGGTTAGACCACGAAAACTGCAGACATAATAAATATTTTTATACAAAGTTTATATTTCCAAAATTTCGAGTGTCGTATTTCGTGTTATGGCTTTATGTTTCATCCAATATGTAATTTAGTAAAGTATAATAAATAAATATAAAAATTAAGAAATTAGATAGTACCTATCGTTATTGGGTGTTTAATAACTATAGCAATTGTATAAATATAAATAACAGTAAGAAAAATATTATTTTATTTATGTGGAAGATCATAAATATTGCGTTAGTAGGAGTATATAATACTATAATATTATCATTATTTATTTACACACATATTGTAATAGTAGTAAAACCGGTAGTCTTAACTAGATTTCAAGTTTTTTCTCCCGGATTGAAAAAAAAAACGTGTGGCACTCAGGGACTGCCGCAGTTAAGCTATCATTTTATCAGCATAGCATTTTTTATCAACTTATGCAATTATAATTTTTTTTTATTTTGTACCACGTTGCCATGGTTCCCATGTTACCGAGCTAACGCTCAGCCGAGCTACATGGTAACCATGGCAACATGGTAGGCGGAGTTGGGGGGTGTTAGGTTTTTTTCGTTACGAAATTTCTTCATTCAAAACTCAAAGCCCGTGACAAAAGCTATGCAATAGCTTAAAATATGCGAGGTTCGAATCACGCTCAGTGTCGGCCATGAATTGTGTTTATGTAGATGTAAAGTTTAGCATCGTTCGTCCCACAGTCGACATGTGAAGCCATCCTCTCCCTGATGACCCACAACAACGTCTACATCAAGACCTGCTGTCTGCACACGCTGCACGCGCTCTTCACAGCTGGATGCACTGGTAATGGAGGTCAGTAATGCTCTCCAATATTAGTTATCTAGCTTTCACCTGCGTAAGTCCCGATCCCGCGGGAATATCGGGATCAAAGGTAGCCTATGTTACTCAGGGTGAATATAGCTTTCTAATGGTGAAAGAATTTTTGAAATCGGTCCAGTAGTTTTTGAGTTTATTCATTACAAATATACGACACACAAAAATACAAATCTTAACTCTTTATAATATTAGTGTAGAAAACGGGATATTTACCATGTTTTTTAATATGTTTATTACGGGGCTCGATATTTAGCGAACTACCTTGTTAGTTTAAAATTGTCTGCTTATAATATTTTTAAAACATGGCCGCTGACACAAAATGGCGACCAAAATACTGACTGTGTTCAATAATATCTTGACTGCTAGAATACAAATACAAGATGGCCGCCGCTGCAAGATGTCGGATCTTGGTAACTCAATTCTATTCAAACTTTACGCTAATTTCGTATAAAATGTTGTGTTTACCACAGGTGCCCCGTCGTCTCTAGTATGCCAGATATCCCGCGCACTGGTGGCGGCGCGGCCTGCGAGCGGAGACGCGGGACAAATACTACCTTGGACCACCGTACTGCAGCAGGCTTACGCTTGTTTAGCCAAGTGAGTAGATACCTAGGCCAGTTCAGCCACGAAGACGGTTTGGAATATGTTGACTGACGTAAGAAAAAGTTCAAGGTCTCTCCGGGCATTTTTCGTACGTAGCCGCATAATAGGGAACATGACGGCAATTTAAAATCACTAAAATTATTTACTGATAAAACTTGAGTTATTGAATACGAAACACGTACCTATTTATTTCTTTACTAAAGAAAAGCGAGATTGATAATTATGTTGATAAAATAAATCTACAAAATTTGCCGTCACCGTCAAGTAGTCAATACACTGCCTTACATAACTTTTTGGAGATTTTAATTCATATGTGTCCACGCTGGTACACCACTAAAATGCGTTGGTTTCCATTTTACGTACCTATTAAGTAGAAGTAATCAGTAATTCAATTGTTTAATGTGAGCGTCTGGAAATCTTAAAAGTTTTATTCTTTTTTACGACAATGACGTCACGATCTACCCGGTAAGCCCACGGCCGAATATAAAATCCTAAGACTAGAATGTGATTTTTTCTTACTAAACATGAATTGAATGCAAAAATATGTTATTCGTTGCATGCAAAAAATAAATTTTACGTTTCCGAATAATGTCTTTAATTATTCGGAAACGTAAAATTTATTTTTCTTTATTATTTATTTTTTATAGATTTTCAAAATTTGTCGAGTTCCCTAGTGGACCATTGTACGTTTTTTTATAGCGATATTAATAGCGCACATACATTTTTAATTAAGAAATTAATTGTGTGTGTTACATCTTATACATCTTAGCCCATCTTCACTAACCATATTTTATCTTACTTTTTTATATTTCAGTTCCGATTTGAATCTGTGCGTTCCGAACTTGCCTCTGTTCGTGAATATCTGCGTGTCTGAACTATGGCTGTCTGATGTTCCAGACATCAATACAGCTGCCACTAATGCTTTGAAAGTAAGTCGATATTTTACATTTGTTTGGTGGGTACGTGTTAACGAAATGTAGTGCCTCTGGGAATTTGTAAATGTATAATAAGAATTTATAACTGAACATTATTTCTAAGTGGTTACCACACTTAGGGAATACTGCTTTTTGCAAAAATGCTTTCAAAATCTCTCGTATCTGGTGGGATTCGAACCCGCGACTACTAGTATTACGTTCCAGCGCGATAGCCACTACGTCACGGGTAAGCCAAGCCGAATTTGCACGGCTCAAAACATGCAAAACATGAAAGCCGCAATCCAAGGATTGCTTGCGGCTTTCATGTTTTTTATGCATTTCTTTTTGCTGTCTTATTGTTTTTCTGTTTTCTAATGTGACGTGTGTTTTTAGCTAAGAAAAGATTTTCTATTCTATTCTATTCTTTTTAATTTAAGAAAGCACCTCGTTTTTTTGCGAATAATGCCTCGTAGTGACATCTACCGGCAAACTTTGCAGTTCAACTCGGCTTGTGATATTCTACATTACATAATAAATATTACAAGTAAAAGTAGGAAAGCGGACCCCGGGCTCTTGAGATGGATGCAACCGGGAACATCGCTCGGATGATGATGATGACATAAAAATTATCTAATATATAAAATTTCCATGTCACAGTGTTAGTTACCGTACTCCTCCGAAACGGCTTCACCGATCTCCACCAAACTTCACATACGCATTCAGTAGGTCTGAGAATCGGCTACTATCTATAATTTATAAGGCAAAACAACGTTTGCCGGGTCAGCTAGTTACAATATAAGATGACACGTCCTAAACATCTGAACATTCTGTCGCCAGCCTGTTTCTATGAACCGTGATAGCTAGACAGTTGAAATTTTCATAGATGATGTATTTCTGTTGCCGCTATAACAACATATACTAAAACAGAATAAAAATAATGGGACTTCCATACAACAAACGTGTTTTTTATTAACATATTCAATTTAACGTTTTATTATTTATTTTTAGGTTATCCTAATAGACTGCGTGAAGCCAGCGATAGAATCTGACGCCATTTTGACAAAACACAAGTCACATATCGAGAATATATTCAAAACTATCGGCACTGGATTGGACAACCCCTTTAACCAGGCGATTAGACATGTTATCATGACTTGCGCTGTTTGTTTCGAGGTGAGATCACATCAAAATTGATCTAGCTTTTAGTTGTTTAGGGTTCCATACCCAAAGGGTAAAAACGGGACATTATTACTGAGACTCTGCTGTATGTCCGTCTGTCACCAGGCTGTATCTCATAAACCATGATAGGGTAGACAGTTGAATCTTTCACAGATGATGTATTTCTGTAACCGCTATAACAACTTAAAATAAAATAAAACAAATATTTAAGGGGTGCTCTCCCATACAACAAACGTGATTTACATAAAAACACAACGATACCGGGATGTATTTTAAACATTATCGTCATCTAATGATGGAATGATAGACTGACCGCCAGTGGTAAAAATAATTGTTAACGTTTGCGTTGCGTTCGATTGGTTGGTCCAGTGTTCATTTTAGGGTTCCGTACCCAATTGTGATAGTGGTACGGAACCCTTCGTGCGCGAGTCCAACTCGCACTTGGCCGGCCGAGCAAAAGCCCGACTGCAATGCAGAAGGTTTCAGGTTCGACTCTCGCCAGGTGCAAATATTTATGCCTAAAAATAAATATTTGTTTCTGGTCTGGGTGTCTCTATGTATGTATTTACAAAAGAAAAATAAACATAAGTATTGTATGCGTTGTCTAGTCACCGTAACACAAGCTTAATCGCTTACCACGGGGCTAGATGGTGCTGTGTGTTCACAGAATTTATTGATTTAATAACTTACAGATAGCAAACGAAAAAGTAGCCTACATACTCGGGCCTCTACTAAAAAAACTAAACGACAGACGGGAAAGCCACAATTTCCACAACGACAAAGAAGTTGAGCATGCCACAGGGTGTGCTGTCAAATCACTCGGCCCAGAGTTCGTGCTACAGCTTATACCCCTAAGGAACGGACCCGATTCAATAAACCTAGACCGAAGCTGGCTTCTACCAGTTTTAAAAGAGAAAATCCAAAATGCAAACTTAAAATTCTTCGCTACGGAAATTTTGGAGATGGCAACATTTTGTCGGAAGAAAGCTAGAGATTTACAAGGCAAAGATGTTGCCAGTTCTCATACTTATGATCTGTTATGTAATCAGTTATGGGCCTTATTACCGGCCTTCTGTAATGGGCCGAAGGATATTAAGGACAGTTTTAAAAATATTGCCCGTGTGTTGGGAAATGTATTGAAAGATAATCCGGAGTTTCGTCTGTCTGTTATGCAAGGTTAGTACAATCTTTAACTTCTCTCATCCGAGCGATGTTCCCGGTTGCATCCCTCTCGGGAGCCCGGGGTCTGTTAAACCCCAAATATTTTGGGTTGGCGCAGTAGGTAAATCGTCATTGCCCATACCTTGTGCTAATAGATTTGGCAATATTTTTACGGCCGGCCGCCTGCCTGACACCAACCCTTCTAGGGACCAAGCAGTTTATCTGCCACCGCGCGGGGAGAACTTAAGTTTTGCTAGTCCCCCCTAAATCAAACTGTAGTCGTAAAAGGCGACTGATGGGGAAACCCTATTCTATGCCGGAGGCTACACGGCACCAACGTCGTGCAATATTTATAGTAGTTTTTTTTTCTGTTTTCTCGATGTTGTATTGAAATTAAAGATATTTTTCGGTTTGAATCGCGTGGTGTTTAAAGCGTGGTGCGTAGCGTGGTGTTGCTAAAAGTAATAAACACCACGCGATTCAAACCGAAAAATCTCTTTAATTTCAATATTTATATTGTTCAATATTTATCTATATCCATATTTATATCCACTAGTAATTATTAATTATCTGTTTTAGCACTAAGAAAGCTTATAACGGGTTGTACCTCGGAAGGCGACAAGGCGGAGTTAAGTCGGTTCGCCAAGAACTACCTGCCGATACTGTTGAATGTGTACATGTCACCTGCAAAGGGCTCTTCGGGAGAAGGGCAGAGGTTGGCCGCTTTGGAAACTATACAGGTACTTATACTTCCTTTTTAGGGTTCCGTACCCAAAGGGTAAAAACGGGACCCTATTACTGAGACTTCGCTGTCTGACCGTCTGTCACCAGGCTGTATCTCGTGAACTTATCTACCACAATCGAGAGTTTCGGATAGGAAATTGTTGGGCGTCTCATCGAAATGAAGCTACTCACGGAAAACTAGCTTGATATTAATTGTAATAAATAAACGGTTCGGCTAGGGCCAAATTGTAATAATTTACGTTCGGCTAGGGCCAAATTGTAAGTTATCGTTGGGTTCGAGCCAACTAGTAACAAAAACTAACAAAATATGAGCAGGTTAACAAATCTTGGTGAACAAAGGGTTCAAAACCAACAAATAAAATAAAGTTCGGGCGCCATCACCTATAAGTAGGGTGAAATAAAATAAGATAACTAAAGATGCTCACCAATATAGCTTCAGCGGGGAGTATTAGATACTTTTAATCTGCAGGGGGGTGCCTGGAAGTCGTACTAAGGAAATAAAACTCCCTATACAGATTCAAAACTCCCATTTATTCGCCTGTTTGTGTATTATACCGTGGTAAGATAAAGAAATCTTGTGGTTTCGATTATGGTGGGGCAAAGCTTTGCTTTTTCAATACCAATAAAAGAATCTAAATTTGTTAAAACCAAAAACTAAAAGCTGACCTTCGTTCCTCCAAACGGTATTCAAAATCCAAACCAAGAATGTCCAATTAAAGTTTTCAAAATGTATCCAAACGAAGACGCATGTCCTCTCAAACAAAACATCTATAGGTAGGCATCCATAAACACGGCCTCCCAAACAAAAAGCGCGTTTAGCTGTAAAGGTACAAAAAAAATCGAATTAACCTCACGGAATTTTCACAGTGGTATTTCCCAAAATTTAAATAAAAACTTACCGCAAAGACAAGATAAGTCGCTTGCTTTTCCAAAAAGCGGCTTTTACAATAATGAAGCTAAATTAACCTGTAACAAAATCAATCATCCTTGTAAAAAAACAACCTCCAAAAACGCGGTTTCGAAAAACTCAACAAACCAACCCAAAACTTACCAAAACATGAAAATGTAATGCCGAGCAGACACCACAGACATTACAGCTACGATTTAATACGTAAAATCCCTTGAACCCTCATCATTTCAGACGATTCCAGCCGATTTTCAAAAACAATTTTCTGGTCTCTTAAAGAGCCATCTTTCTAAATGTCCCACAGACAACCTATTGTCGAAATGTCAAAATGTTTTTTTTTAATTCGCGTCCTAACCTCCGGCACTCTAATGTCAATTGCCAACGAATGAATGAAAAAAATAAGAAAGAAAAGCGCGGGAACCAAATTCGAATTTGCACAAAATGGCTTGCGTCGCCATAACATGTAAGGGAATGAAAAATGACATTACAATACCTCCCCACCAAAAAAATAAAAGAAAGGAACTTTCTTTTATGACAAAACTAACGACTCTACAAAACTCTATCAAACGACTCTACAAAACTCTATCAAACGACTCTACAAAACTCTATCAAACGACTCTACAAAACTCTATCAAACGACTCTACTGAACTCTACCAAATGACTCTACAAACAACGGCGAACAAACTAAGCAAAATCTCAAACTCAATACAAAATACTAATAATAAGCAACCTCAAAAATCTAACTATCTAACTAACAATATTTAGAGAATAGATATTAAGAAAATTGGTAATGGAATTGATTTAGCATCAACCATCCAATAACAGCTCTACAACTCATAAAGTACAACAAGAATCCTAAGATCCCAGAGACCAAATCTAAATAAACCACTTAACTTACTAAACTTTAACTCAAGACACAGTTGGACATGATAGTCACTGTTCCAATTAACAGTCAAGTAACTAAACAAACAAAACTATTCCTATTCAGGTTCTATGGAAGATCAGCTAGACAAAATTATCGCTGTCTAAACCCTAGTAGAATTTAATAAACTACTCTAACAGTAAGTTGAAAATAAAAGACTCTTAACTTGGACTCTCGGTTAGACACACTGGTCACCGACTTCGTTAACCAACTAAGTAAAGTTCCAAAGTCAAACAAAGATTTCGTCGCCAGCACAAAACATGTAACTGCAACTTCAAAGGAAATATCATCATCTGTGATCAGCTCAACCCCACTGACTTTCTGAACACAAGAGACAATTTCAAAACAAAATTGTATGTGATCAGCACACCTCCACTGACTTTCTGAACACAACAAAACAAAATTGGTTTTTCCGTTAATTGGGAAACAATCCAAACAAAAACAAATGTATATTGTGATCAGCACATCTCCACTGACTTTCTGAGCACAATAACATGAACAAAACAAATGTATATTGTGATCAGCACATCCCCACTGACTTTCTGAGCACAATAACATGAAAACAAATATGATATTTTACCAACAAGGCGGGCAAAATTCATCAAAGTCAAGGAGAACCGAAAGGTTTCCGAAAAGGGAATGTATAGGATAACCATTGAAAGTGGTTTCCATAAGTTAAATTGTCAAGTCCGGTTTATAATTAAGGTAATGATCCTTTTAATATCGACAAACTAAAAGACTAAACAAAACATTTACAAAATATCTAACAAAATGTCAAAATAAAATGACAATACAACAGTTGTCTAAAACTAACCAACAAATTACTAACAAACGAGTAATTTCTAATTACATAAATACACTGAACGTGTCAAAATAAATGTACAAAATATACAAAAAATAATCCTTTACTGCGAAGCATATGTCTGAATACTAATTTTAAAAGTTGTCGAAATTGTACCTAAGAGTAATTTTGATTTTCAAAACTCAAAGCTAATATCCGTTTTGAAGTTTCCTAACATACATCATCTAACACAAGGCAATAATCTACATACTTCAATCTCATTCTTCTCTAGCAAATGCCTAATCAACAGAACAAAACATCAAAATTGAGCCTGAAAAGGTTTCTCAAAACTAATAAATTTTAATATTTAACAATATCTTTTACATGGTAACGACCAGAATAGTTTTTATTTAAATCTTTTAAAACATAAACATTATCAGTGACTTTATCTATAATTTTACATTTAATAAACTTAGGTGCAAGTTTAGCCGAAAAGTATGCCAAAGCATTAGACTGAACAAAACTTCGTCTCCAAACAATATCTCCAACAGCAAAAGAAATAATCCGCCGACCTTGGTTATAGGTACGCGCGTTGCGCTTATAAGCTTTAGTTAAATGAGCTTGGACTCTAGTAAATATATTTCCAAGTGAATTTAAAGAATAAGCAAAAGAGTTTCTTTCTCCTAAATTAATATCATCCAAATTTTCAAAGGAATTACTAAATCTATGCAAAGAAGCATCTATAATTAATTCTCTACCAAACATGAGAAAATTAGGAGTGTAATCCGTGGCAAGACTAACACTACTATTCAAAGCTAACTGAATATTATTTAAATATTTAGACCAGTTTCTCTGATCTTCTCTAACAAAACAAGATATACACGTTTCAATAGTCTTATTATATCTCTCAACAGGATTATTTTGAGGAGTATACAAGGTATTATAAAATATTTTAGTTATATTATAACTCTTCATGAAATCTATAAAATGTTTAGAAGTAAATTGAGTACCGTTATCGCACACTATGATCTTAGGAACTCCATATCTAAGAAAGATCTCTTTCTCGAAAATTCTACAAATTGACAATGTAGTAGCCTTGGCTAAAGGAAATATCCAACAATACTTAGTAAAAACGTCCACCACTGAAAGTATGTATTTATGACCAGAATAACTTTTAGGTAAAATTCCAATTATATCTACTGAAAGCATAACCATGGGTAAATCTACTTTTTTAGGATTAACCATCTGACCAAATGGTGCAGTTGTGCTATGTTTATAAGCCTTACAAATATCACAAGATTTGATATACAAATGGACGTCATTAAACATTCCGTTCCAAAAGTAATGTTGTTTAAGTTTTTTCAAAGTTTTATGAACTCCCAAATGACCAGAGTTAACATCATCATGATTAGACTTAATAGTCTCTACAATATGTTCTTTAGGAATAACTATTTTCCAATCTAAACGACTATCAATACCAAATTTATTTTTACAATATCTATATAAGGTTTTATCTTCTACTCTATAATTTTTATATTTAGTAGGGAATTTTTGACAATTAACAAATACTTTCTTATACCAGGGATCGTCAATATCATCCTCAGGTAAAATTATCTCTAAAGGAGTTGAAATAATAGCAGCAATTTCTATGCGAGACAAAGCGTCCGGCGCTTGATGTAAAATACCTTTTTTATGAACAATATTAAATGTAAATTGTGAAATTCGAGTGGCCCATCTAGCTAATCTACCACTAGGATTATTTAAACTTAAAAGCCATTTCAAACTAGAATGATCAGTAACAACTGTAAACTCCATTCCTTCAACATAAGGTCTAAATCTTTCTATTGAATCCAAAACAGCAAGTAATTCACGCTCGGTAACACTATAATTTCGTTCACATTTATTTAACGATCTGGAATAAAATGCAATAGGATGTTGTTCACCGTCGTCATCTTCCTGACATAAAACACTACCAACACCAACAGAACTAGCATCACAATGTAAGTAAAATTGTCTTCCAAAGTCGGGACAACGCAAAACAGGGGAAGAGATCAAACTATCTTTAAGATTTTCAAATGCAACTTCAGCTTCGTCGCTCCAAATTAAAGTTTTTCTAGAATTTTTACTACCACCAGTTAGTTTAGTAAGGGGTGAAGCAACATCAGCAAATTTAAATATAAACCTACGATAATAAGAACACAATCCAAGGAAACTTCTTAATTGTTTTACAGTCGATGGACGAGGAAAATTATTGATAGCGTCCAATTTAGAAGGATCGGTATGCAAACCATCTTTATCTACTACATAACCAAGATATCTTAGTCTATCTTTACAAAATTCACACTTTTTTAAATTTACTGTCAAACCAGCGTCTCGTAGAATCACGTAGACTTTCTGTAAATACTCTATATGTTCTGAAAAAGATTGATTTACCAAAACTAGATCATCCAAATAACGAAAGAGCTTACCATCGAACTCAGGACCAAACAATTTATCCACCAATCTTTGAAGTTCAGCAGGCGCATTGGTTAAACCAAATGGCATTCTAACAAATTCAAACAAACCCTTTCCTGCAACGGCAAATGCAGTTTTCTCTCGAGAAGACTCCTCCAAACTTAATTGTAAAAACGCTTTAGAAAGATCGATAGCAGAAATAAAACGAGCGTCACGAAGTCTATCTAAAATTTTAGAAGTGTGAGGCAAAGGATACGAATCCTTAATAGTCATAGAATTTAAACGACGTGAATCCAAACAAAGTCTCGGACTACCATCCTTCTTAGTAACAATAACAATTGGAGAACACCAAGGGGATTTAGAAGGTTGAATAATTCCTTCCGCAAGCATAACATCTACTTCATCATTAACTATCCTCTGCATAGCAGGGCTCAAAGAAAAATATTTATGTTTAAATGGTTCACCAACGACGTTAATTTTATGTTGTGTCAGGTGAGTATGGCCTAAACCTTTACTTTCATATGAAATATCTTTAAAAAGTGAAACAGTATCATCAAGTAATTTGTGCTGTGAGGGAGAGATTTCAGCAGCAGTTGTAATAGAACAAGTCTTAATCTCAAAATCTACATCTTTGACAAAAACAATATCCTTCCAAAGTTCCTTAGCAAGATCAAATTTAATCCAAAAGTCGAATCCTAGAATAACAGAATATTCCATGTTAGGTATAACTATAAAATTTATAAATCTAGTAATATTATCACAAGTGACTGGAATCTCCATAGTTCCCAAAGCTTTTTGTTTAGAACCATCCGCAGTATAAGTATAATTTGAAATATTATTGGAAAATCTTTTTATTTTATATCCCAAATCCAAAAATATATTATGACTATTTTGACCCAAAATACATCTATTCGAACCACTGTCCAACAATCCAGAAAATAAATGTTCACCAACAGAAAATTGTAAAAATGGCCTAGAGTCATTATTCCTAGAAAAGATAACGGGTGCAGCTTTACAAATATTAAAAAATGTTTTTAAATAAGTCAACCAATCAGAGAACTCCTTTTTACAAGTTGCGGCATCAGGTTTACTTCCAACGCGATTATTAATTTTATTCATCGAGTCATCCTTAGTTTTATCAAAAACTGGAGCTCGATGCAACCTAACTAGTTTTTTGACTCCGAAGAAGTATTTTTATCCAAATTACACGATGTGCAGTGTTTCCTAATAACACCCAACTTTTTACATCCAAAACAAATAATACCAGGTATTTTAATACAGTTTTTATAACCATGTCCAACTTCTTTACATTTTAAACAAGTAATACTATCAGAATTTAAAGCACTAGAATGAAATTTATCAAATTTATTTGGTTTATAAGACTCTTTAGGTGTCTTCCTCTCTACCAATGGTTCCAACTCCTTTCCTAACACACTCAAAGCATCTAAATTTGAAATTCTTTTACCCAAAATATACGGTAAATAAATAGGCAACATGTTGTGTTTAATGATATCTAACAATGTCGATTCAGGAATAGGTGTAACAAGACTATGTGACATATCTAATATCTCTGTAATGAAATCTGGAAGAGACTCACTAGGTTTCTGTTTACGAGTACGCAAGTCATACTCCAAAATGTAATCGTAATCAAACTTATCAAACCGTTTCAATAAAGCAACCTTAAGTTCATACCAAGAATTTATTTGAGACCGTACAGTACGAAACCATTTCTCAGCAATCCCAGCCAACAAGTCAGAAAAACATCCAATTAAAAGTGACTCATCAAAGTTTCGGTAAGTGAAGTAATCTTCCACTTTAACCACAAACTCCCTAACACACGTCTTACCTTCAAACAATATACCACTCCTTTTCAAATCCGGTACTTTAAAACTACCCTTAGGAAGGTTTCTCCTAGTCGAATCACCAACAGCATTAAAAGAAGAGAGCAAATTAGAAGCAACAACCGAAGAGTGATGAACAGGTCTTCCGTTCTCCATAAAATTATCTGAAACTCCAGGCATATCACCAACATTCGCACGAGAAACATTCGGCATCACAAGATTCTCACTCCTATCCTCACCAGTACAGGTTCCAACCGTAGTTCTAGAAGTATCCTCCTCAGGAAATTGAATAGCTCGGTCCATTGTGAAAAATTTCAAAAATGTAATTTTTAAATTAAAGTTATTTTGTTTAAATTTTAAGTTTAAATTGCAATAATATTTGTAAAATTCAAAGATTTGCCATAACCACTTACAATAGCAACCACAGTATCGTACCTCAATTTATGTAACAGTAAAATAAACAAATCTTAATCACTTGTGTGATAATGATAACTGATAATGTACACAAAGCCAAATGTAACCTTATTTTTCAATTAACAAGTAATAACCAGTATTATTTTATCTTAAAATATCTTTATAACCCTATAAGAGATACAAATAACAAAAGAAAACTTGTCTTAGTATAGCTATGTTAGACAAAAGAAAACAAATACCAAAATATTCCAACAAATAACACTAAAAGTGTTGTTCAAATTGTCCAGTATAACAATAATGCCACTTAAATTCAAATCTAAAGTAAATTCCTCAAAATATAATTAACATTTCAAACAAATATTAAGTTTACAAACAAACCATAGGTTTCAATATGTTTATTAAAATGTTCTAACAAAGCTTGCCATAAATAACCACCAAAACCACTCAAAATTATAGCACAATGTACCACAATACACAAAAGTCAGGTCCCTGTTCGGCTAGCGACAATTGTAATAAATAAACGGTTCGGCTAGGGCCAAATTGTAATAATTTACGTTCGGCTAGGGCCAAATTGTAAGTTATCGTTGGGTTCGAGCCAACTAGTAACAAAAACTAACAAAATATGAGCAGGTTAACAAATCTTGGTGAACAAAGGGTTCAAAACCAACAAATAAAATAAAGTTCGGGCGCCATCACCTATAAGTAGGGTGAAATAAAATAAGATAACTAAAGATGCTCACCAATATAGCTTCAGCGGGGAGTATTAGATACTTTTAATCTGCAGGGGGGTGCCTGGAAGTCGTACTAAGGAAATAAAACTCCCTATACAGATTCAAAACTCCCATTTATTCGCCTGTTTGTGTATTATACCGTGGTAAGATAAAGAAATCTTGTGGTTTCGATTATGGTGGGGCAAAGCTTTGCTTTTTCAATACCAATAAAAGAATCTAAATTTGTTAAAACCAAAAACTAAAAGCTGACCTTCGTTCCTCCAAACGGTATTCAAAATCCAAACCAAGAATGTCCAATTAAAGTTTTCAAAATGTATCCAAACGAAGACGCATGTCCTCTCAAACAAAACATCTATAGGTAGGCATCCATAAACACGGCCTCCCAAACAAAAAGCGCGTTTAGCTGTAAAGGTACAAAAAAAATCGAATTAACCTCACGGAATTTTCACAGTGGTATTTCCCAAAATTTAAATAAAAACTTACCGCAAAGACAAGATAAGTCGCTTGCTTTTCCAAAAAGCGGCTTTTACAATAATGAAGCTAAATTAACCTGCAACAAAATCAATCATCCTTGTAAAAAAACAACCTCCAAAAACGCGGTTTCGAAAAACTCAACAAACCAACCCAAAACTTACCAAAACATGAAAATGTAATGCCGAGCAGACACCACAGACATTACAGCTACGATTTAATACGTAAAATCCCTTGAACCCTCATCATTTCAGACGATTCCAGCCGATTTTCAAAAACAATTTTCTGGTCTCTTAAAGAGCCATCTTTCTAAATGTCCCACAGACAACCTATTGTCGAAATGTCAAAATGTTTTTTTTTAATTCGCGTCCTAACCTCCGGCACTCTAATGTCAATTGCCAACGAATGAATGAAAAAAATAAGAAAGAAAAGCGCGGGAACCAAATTCGAATTTGCACAAAATGGCTTGCGTCGCCATAACATGTAAGGGAATGAAAAATGACATTACATAATCAATTGCAAAAAATGTACCAGGAATCCTGGACTAGCAGACGCAGCTACTATATTATTATTTACTTCTTTTCTAGGTATACTTAACCGTAACAGACAAAACTCTAACAGAAGAGTTTTTCGCAAACGCCTTATCCCAACTAGAAACCTCAACGGACAACCATTTTCAACGCGAAGCTGTTTTAGACATAGTCCGGCTTTTAGTCCTATACCAAGATAGTCCTGAAATCGCGAAACTATTCGACAACTGGGTCTATCCGTTATGCGAGACAGTCTTAGAAGACCCGAAGAAGTTCAAAAAGGCTAGAAAAGACCAGAAGACCGCAAAAGACGGGAAGAATCAAGAAGAATCTATGGAAGATGACTCCAAAAAGTCTTTAAGATATAAAGAAAAAGCTAAGCTGTTGGAAATGGAACACAAAAAGGCGTATAGGATATTGGAAGAGATTTTCAAAAGTGATAAGGAGAGTTGTAAGCAGTTTTTGAAAGATAATTATAAGAAGATCAAGAAGTTGTTAATGAATTCGCTGCATAAAGTTGCTGATAGCAGTAAGGCCGCTAGATTAAGGTAAAAATCTACATCTACACAATATTATAAAAAGGAAAGATTTGTATTTGTGTGTATGTGTGTGTGTCGTATGTTTGTAATGTATGAACTCAAAAACTACTGGACCGATTTCAACAATTATTTAACCAATAAAAAGCTACATTATCGAGGAGTAAAACAGGCTACTTTTGATCCCGATATTCTCACGGGATCGGGACTTACGCAGATAGTCAGAAAGTTTATCATATGTATGTATTTTTTTTAAAGTAGTATATCCGTTATCTAGTACCCATAGTACAAGCCATATTTTCTATTTTGGGGCTAGATTCAAATTGAAATCATTTTTTGGGAATAAAGTTCTTTGGGAACATAGATCTTACATTAGATTGCGCTGTAAAGAATATATCTGGGTCTTGGGTCAATAGTTTCCGAGATATTGACGTTTTAAGTTTGACAGCTGTCATCCAAAATGAAGATCTTGAAGAGCACTATCACATATGCTAAGGAAGTAGTGGTCTAGGGTCAATAGTTTCTGAGATATTATCAGTTCAAATTTGACAGGCTGTCTGGCTGCCATATTTTGTGCCTATTTCGATCGTCTTCTGTTTTTAACTAATCGACTGTAAAACATAAATAAAAAAAACCTTTTTTGACTTGAATTTTTCTAAGTGTTTTTTCAACAATTTGAGATTCAACATTTTTATTTTAACTTTATCCACAGGTGCATAGAACATCTGATCACTTCGATACCATCAATAAACCCGGACAGCAAGCTCCTAAGGAGCGCCATCGCAGAGTCTGTCATCTGCACGAAGGATATCAACTCTAAGTGCCGGCAGTGCGCTTTCAACCTCATCAGTACTGTGGGCAACATTCTGAAGGATAAGGAGGGTGGTAAGTTCAATATTGAACTTTGTTTTTTAATTTCAGACTACGATCTGACGTTTTGGTTCTTTGCATTTGACGTTCTTTCTTCGGGAAGATGTGTCAAATCATAGTCTATGCAAAAAATATTAAGAGGATAAAAAATATGGAGAAAGAGAATGGAGACTCTCTTTCTCCATACAAACGTAGATTTTCCTCCTGGTTAAAGACTATATGGTACTACTGGTGAATATGTTTATGCCATAAAACCTATATCTGTCATGACAATGCATCGACCTTTTTATTTTCTAATTAAAATAATAATGAAAAAAAAGTCATGCATGACAGATATAAGTTTTATGGCATAAGCATATTTGCTCTAATGTCTTTATTCAGGGAGGAAAATGTAAACTACGTTTGTATGGAGAAAGAGAATGGAGACTATCCTCTTAAACAGCTGTTTTTTTTATGTAAAACATCAATAGGCGAGGGTAAACCCAAAAAGTTGCCGTGGCGATGCAGGCCGTGGCGACGCCTCGCCACGAATATGTACGAGTCGATGTTTCACATCTGCCAGGCATCCCGTGACGGCTCACGTTTTTTTTTCCAAGGGATGTTCCCTGTTTACTTGAAAAAAAAACGGCTGTTTTAGGAAGTAAACGCTATTGATTCTCAAGCTATTGATGAGATATTAAAAGCTCTAACTTCAAGAAAATCAGCTGTTTCTTGAAGTTAGAGATCATTAACCTCAGAAATGCATTTTTTCTTTAGTTTGAGTTACTTTTTTTTTGTTCTGATTTAGTTTAAACATTTTAAGAGGACAATCTACCTACTCTTTTCTCCATACAAACTTTATAAACGTAGTCTTTATATAAATGTCTTTATCCAGGGAGGAAACAGTCGACGTTTGTATGGAGAAAGAGTAGGTAGACTGTCCCCTTAAAATGGTTAAACTAAATCAAAACAAAAAATTAGTAACTCAGAAGGTAGACTGTCCTCTTCAGAACGTGGCGACTGTTACCATTTCCATACAAACTTAATACCAAAATAAATTATGAAATATTTAGTTTTCCACCTTAATATCGATATTATTCGGATAAGATTTTACTTTTAAAAGGTCCCCACCGCAAGGTTTTCCAAAATATTCATTCACATTCAAATAAAACGGAGAAACATTTTTCAATGAAAAAAATGTTTTCCGTTTTATTTCATTTCGAATGAATATTTTGGAACCCTTTAAAAGTAAAATCTTAATCCGAATAATATCGATATTAAGGTAGAAAACTAAATTTTTCATAATTTATTTTGGTATTAAGTTTGTATGGAGATGGTAACAGTCGCCTCGTTCTGAAGAATTGAAGTCTATTGCGGTACATTAATTTCCCCCCAGGTCTAACAGCCTACCTAGCCCTCCTAACCTCTGGTCTCTCCTCCGACGTGCCGCGCATCACGAGCGCGTCTCTCCGCGCCACCGCGGCGGCTCTCTTCAACTACTCCGAGGACCTGGGCCTGGAGACCGTCCAGGGTCTGATGGAGAAGGTGGCCCAACACCTGCTCACCAGTAATAGGGAGGTTGTTGCGGCTGGACTTAGTTTTTTGAAGGTAATATATACAGCGTGGTTTGGGGCCGGCTCTATTGCATTGGGGGACCCTGTAATGATAGCTGTAGTTGTTTTTTGGAAATA
This sequence comes from Idaea biselata, assembly GCA_958496205.1. Taxonomy (NCBI): domain Eukaryota; kingdom Metazoa; phylum Arthropoda; class Insecta; order Lepidoptera; family Geometridae; genus Idaea; species Idaea biselata. Next base: position 20,703,594 of record OY292405.1, on the reverse strand, counting down.
AATAAATAAAATAAATAATTTAAGCCGAATGGAGATATTCTAGAGTTTAGTTTAGAGGTTTAGAAGAACAACTTTTGTATGTACTACGACTTTAAAATTTTGAGGTTGAGTTTCACTGAAAAAACTTTAATGTTTAGATTGTCGTTGTCCAAACTAAATGAAAAGTCAACTTAAACCTAAGAAACAGCTGATTTTCAAGTGAACTTTAAACTCATAACTTTCGAAAACTACTTCGAATTTTCAAAAGTCGTAGAACAACCCCCTTTCGGCTTAAATCGCCGTCCCCGAAACTCATTGTAAATCCTACCATGATAAAGGTTAAAGCTTTTGTGTAAGTAAGTAAGTATGTTTTTTATACATTTTTTAGTGGCACAGTTTTTGGGGTTCCGTAACCAAAAGGTAAAGACGGGTCTCTTTTACTAAGAGTCATTTTTGTGATACTGGTACAGAACGCATTCGCTATTCCGACTCCCGTTTTTCAGTTGTCACTCGTCGTGCCAGTGTGTTTTTTTCTTAGTACTGTATTGGCGATACTAAGTCCGCCGAGTCATCGTATATTCTATTTTTTACAGGTATACACAAAAGTGCTCCCCACGGACGTACTATCCGGCAGTCTGCCACTTATCTTCAAGACCATCTCATCCATGCCTGAAGACTGCAAGCGTCACTCTCGGCTCGAGATTGGATATTTCCTCAACCGAATGATGAGGAAGTTCGGGGCTGAGACCGTGGAGAGACTGGTGCCGAGCGGGGATGAAGTCATGTTGAGACGGTTGAGGAATCTGAGGAAGTTAGAGAATAGGAAACAGAGGATGAGGGATGGACAGAGGTAAGGAATTTGTAAGGGGAAAATGAAGTACTCGGGTGTGATATTTGTTCTTTTCTTTTAGGATTTTGAAAAATTACCCAAGTTGAAAAATTACCAAAGTTACGGGTGTGTATGGGGCCCACTTGGGTGTGTATGGGGCCCACTGGGTGTGTATGGGGCCCACTGGGTGTGTATGGGGCCCACTGGGTGTGTATGGGGCCCACTGGGTGTGTATGGGGCCCACTGGGTGTGTATGGGGCCCACTAAGATCGTTGGGCCCAAGCCAACCTCACCTGCTAGCTTGGTGCACCTGCTGATAAACGGACGAGGCTCTGGCGCAGACTTTCCCTTCGGGGTTGGGAGGTCAGACGGCAGTCGCTCCCGTAAAAGTCGAAATTCGCCAAATCTAGTATGGAAAGTCGAGAAAGATATGGCCACAGGGATAGGGCGCCGCCGCATAACGGCGCGCAGGAGCTTCGCCTGACTCCTGTGGTAAGTGGACGAGGGCTACCGTGCCACGGGCGGGCACGGCCAAAGACATTAGCCCCTAAACACGATGTGAAACTCCGCTTCGCAACGTGGAACATTGGCACGCTAACCGGACGCGCGAGGGAGCTAGGCGACGTACTTTCCAGGCGGAAGGTGGCCGTGGCGTTCCTGCAGGAGACTCGATGGAAAGGCAGCAGATCCCGGCTTATTGGGAATGGCTACAAGCTGATCTACACGGGTGCACCTGGTGGAGAGAACGGGGTGGCTGTGGTACTCGCTGAGAGGTTGCATGACGATATCTTGGAGGTGAATCGCTTTAGCGACCGACTTATGTGCGTGAAGGTGCTTATTGGGGGGGTTCCTACCCACTTAGTAAGTGCTTACGCGCCACAGGTCGGTTGTAGCGACGCTGATAAGAGGTCGTTTTGGGATAAACTCGGCGAGGTCCTTGGGGCTATCCCGTTGTCACAGGGAATCGTTTTGGGTGGTGATCTGAACGGTCATGTGGGTGAAATGGGGGCGGAATTTGAACGTGTTCATGGAGGCCACGGGTATGGCAGTCGGAATGCGGAAGGAGAAGAAATTCTGCGTACGTGTGCCACTGCCGACCTGGCACTCGTGAACACATATTTCAAAAAGAAGCCCGACCACTTGATCACCTACAGGAGCGGGGGGCGCGCTACCCAAATCGATTTTCTAATCACTAGGAGACATCATATCGGCAACGTGGCCAACTGCAAAGTCATACCCGGTGAGAGTCTCACTGCCCAACACCGTATCCTTGTCATGGATCTCTGTGTAAAGACCAAAGACAAACGACCGGAACCATGTCAGCGCCGAATCAGATGGTGGATGCTTGATGAAGTCAAGTCCCAGATGCTCGCCTCAGCAATCGGCGACAAATGTGCCAATGCTGAAGGCGAATCGGTACAGGAACACTGGGACCGGATTCAGGTGTCTATCGCTGATTCGGCGCGGTCGGTCCTCGGTATGTCTAAGGGAGGACGCAAGTGTGACAAGGAAACTTGGTGGTGGAACGACACAGTCCAGAGGGAGACTAGGGTGAAGAAAGCCCTCTTTAAAAAGTGGCAAGCGTCCAACTCTCCTGAAGATCGCGACGCGTACAGGTCTGCCAAACGTGCCACAAAGAGAGCAGTAGCCAGAGCCAGACGGGACCACTTACAGCCATTGTACGATAAGTTGGAAACGTCTGAGGGGCAGAAGCTTATTTATAAGTTGGCACGTTCTAGGATCAAAGCGGCACAGGATATATCCAAGTGCCGCTGTGTAAAAGATCCTAATGGTAACCTGCTATGCGAGGACCTCGCGGTGAAGGAGAGGTGGCGCTCTTATTTCCACGAGCTGCTCAATAAGCAGTATAAAGAGGTGCAGCCACCGGAACTCCCTCCGAATCTAGGACTTGTGCCACTGATAACGCCTGAGGAGGTGCGCAAGGCTCTTCGCTGCATGAAGAATCGGAAGCTGTCGGCGCCGATGGAGTCCCCATCGAAGTATGGAAAGCTATGGGTTCTCGTGGTGTGGGCATCTTAACCAACCTTTTTAACCGCATACTCGAGACCGGCAGAATCCCCGCCCAATGGAGACTGAGTGTTATCACTCCAGTGTTCAAGGGCAAGGGATCTGTGCAGGAGTGTGGAAGTTATCGTGGTATAAAGGTCATGTCCCACACCATGAAGCTCTACGAGCGTATAGTTGACTCTCGGATCCGGCAGGAGTGCACTGTCTCGGAGGGGCAGTATGGTTTCCGCCCCGGTCATGGTACCATGGACCCTGTTTTCGCCCTAAGGATCGTTATGGAGAAATACAGATCGAAGAATACGCCTCTGCATTTTCTGTTCCTGGACTTGCAGAAGGCCTTCGACTGTGTTCCTCGCGTGATGATCTGGTGGGCGCTGCGGTCCAAAGGGGTGCCTGAAACTTATATTGAAACCATCAGGGACATGTACCGAAATTCCGATTCAGTGGTGCGAACTGCTGTTGGTGACACTAAACCTTTCCCCATTACAGTCGGAGTCCACCAAGGATCCGTCCTAAGTCCGTTTCTGTTTAGCGTAATACTGGACGCACTGTCCGTTATCATCCGAGACGCACACGAGCAGCCCCCGTGGATGCTCATGTATGCTGATGATATTGCGCTAGCGGACTCGGATAAGGGACGGCTTGGAAGGCGTGTAAATGCGTGGAAAGAGTCACTTGAGAACGGCGGTTTGCAACTCAACGTAGCGAAGACCGAATACTTGGCTAGCAATACCACAGATCCCACACCTGTCTGCGTAGACGGTCACATGGTCGAGCGGACAGACCAGTTTAAGTACTTGGGATCTGTGCTTCACGAGTCCGGCGACATCGATTGTGACGTCAAGTCCCGCATTTCGGCAGCAGGCAGGGCCAAGTGGCGAGAGGTAACTGGTGTCATCTGTGACCCGAAAATGCCGGTTAAACTGAAGGGACATGTCTATAAAACGATCATTAGACCTGCCCTTTTGTATGGTAGTGAGGCGTGGCCATTGCTTGAGCGACATAAGCAGGAGCTGCGTGTCACGGAGATGAAGATGCTGCGCTGGATGTGTGGAGTGACGCGAAAAGACCGCGTCAGAAACTCCCGCATCAGGGGCAGCCTTCATGTCCGAGACATTGCAGACAAACTGCAAGAATGCCGCTTACGGTGGTACGGCCACGTTCTACGAAAACCGGCTAGTTACGTGGGAAACAAATGTCTCGCTATGGCGCCTCCGCCCGGCCGCGGCAGATTGGGAAGACCCAAGAAGTGCTGGCTTGACGTTGTAAGATCGGATATGCGTGCTAATGGCCTCACTACACGGGATGCCGTAGATCGTGCGAAGTGGAGACGTAAAAGTAGGAAAGCGGACCCCGGGCTCTCGAGAGAGATGCAACCGGGAACAACGCTCGGATGATGATGAACAACGAAATTTCGTCTTTTGTGTTCAGAAGTTCAGACGTTACAGTAAAAACTTTAAATATTTCGTAAATAGTTTTTTACTGCTCAAGGCAGTTTTACTAGAAATACAGACCCAAAGACGTCGTAGGACTCGACGCGAGTGAATTTTTAGCAGCGTTATTATTTTTAAATCTGTTTCCTAGATTTGGAAAATTCGTTTTTGAACAAATGCCTTCTAAAATTCTGCACCAAATTGTAAGGATTCCAGGTTCAAGTCCTGTCGAATTTTGTCAAAAACATTTTTTTTTACTTTTAGGGAAGAAGAATCAGATTCCGACACGGAACAAATCCGCGGCACATCGAAGACTCTAGAAGAGATCCTGAAAGACTCCGACTCTGAGATGGAGTTCCTTGATGATGACCAGCCCCAGAGGAAACCCAAGAAGAAAACCAAGCCCAAGACCCAGGCCTGGATTCAGGATGACTCGGAGAATATTGTGGACTTAGCCGATGTGTCTGCTGCTAGGAAAATAACAGGTAAACTATGGAATTGGACTGGTTTCTGTTAGAGACTAGAAGGAGAAAGGTCGCCTGACAGTGATCCATTTCAAACTCGTCTCTGACGGACGAGACGAGCCAGTTCCAAACGTCAAACTGTTCGGGAAATTACTCACACTCCTTTAAAAAAGATGGATCAAAATTCGAACGTTGTTGTTAGAATACCCACCATCTAATACTATACTCTATATCAGAATCTCAGATCAGAAATGTAAACCAAAATCCTATGCATTTATTTAAAAGTATATTTATCTACTGCCATATCTACTGTGAGGATTGAGATCAATGTATTTATTAAGCTATTGCATAGCTTTTATCGCGGGCTTTGAGCGCGGCCACCGAATCAAGAAATTCCGTAACGTAAATAAAACCTAACACCCCCCCACTCCCCCTAAATGGCAACATGGCACAAAATAAATAAATAATTATAATTGCATAAGTTGATAAAAAATGCTATGAAATAGCTTTACCGCGGCAGTTCCCGAATGTCACACGTTTTTTTTTCTTACAGCAACGGACCCGACAAAGAAACAGAAGGCAAACGAGGCTAAAATACAGAAAAAGAAAGATGGCGGCTTCAAGACCGCGCCGGACGGACGACTGATCATAGCGGACGAGACTGACGACGAGACTGATGACGTCCGCCCGAGCGGGGAGCTTGACACGGATACTGACGATACTGGTAACTAACTACATATATTTACTACCCCTATTGATATGGGGTAGTAAGTGAATCTCTAAAATTTATTTTTCCAAAATTCAATCCCTAAGAGTGTTTAATTGGGGATGAAAGTTTCTATGGGAATTTATTCAAAGAGATTTTGTTACTGTTTTCGGGGGTAAGTACGGGGCTCTCTGATTGGTCGAAGTGAAATCCAGTAGGCCATGGAATCAAAATGGCGGCCCTGTCAAGAGTTGTTTGACAAATACTAGGTTGCCTTCACTGACCAAGGAGTTTCTACTATGTTTTAGATTTTCTTCGTGGCCAGAGTTTTTTTTTAAATTTTATTTTGTGTGGTTCGGTCGCAGGTCGGGAGTTAGGATCGAAGCAACTTTTTGTTTAAATCGATTTTAGTGATTTTGAGACTGAGTTTGGATCAGTTTTGAATTAAGATCCGGATTCTTTTTACATTTTCGACTACGACATCTGTTTTAATTTCCTTATCCGATTTGTTTTTTTTTTCAATTTGTTTGTGGATTTGTTTTTTTTTTTTTTTTTCAAATTGTAATATTGGATATTGTAAACCACGGAACCGAGTGGAATCGGAACTATCCGAAGCCCAACGGGTTTCGGGTTCCCATCTTGTTTACATATAATAACGTTACTTCCTTCCACAGACAATGAAGACAAACCATCAAAGTTAACGAAGGCCGGCACCAAGCGTCGCTACGACGACATTCTATCCGTAAAGAGCGGGAAGTCGACCGTCTCCCGCGCCTCCACCGCCGCCGTCGGCTCGCGGCTGCCGTACAGAGCGGGCGGGAAGGGGATACACAGGTAACGTATCATAGAACACTAGCACTAGAACAGTCGACCGCCTCCCGCGTCTCCCGCGCCTCCACCGCCGCCGTCGGCTCGCGGCTGCCGTACAGAGCGGGCGGGAAGGGGATACACAGGTAACGTATCATAGAACACTAGCACTAGAACAGTCGACCGCCTCCCGCGTCTCCCGCGCCTCCACCGCCGCCGTCGGCTCGCGGCTGCCGTACAGAGCGGGCGGGAAGGGGATACACAGGTAACGTATCATAGAACACTAGCACTAGAACAGTCGACCGCCTCCCGCGTCTCCCGCGCCTCCACCGCCGCCGTCGGCTCGCGGCTGCCGTACAGAGCGGGCGGGAAGGGGATACACAGGTAACGTATCATAGAACACTAGCACTAGAACAGTCGACCGCCTCCCGCGTCTCCCGCGCCTCCACCGCCGCCGTCGGCTCGCGGCTGCCGTACAGAGCGGGCGGGAAGGGGATACACAGGTAACGTATCATAGAACACTAGCACTAGAACAGTCGACCGCCTCCCGCGTCTCCCGCGCCTCCACCGCCGCCGTCGGCTCGCGGCTGCCGTACAGAGCGGGCGGGAAGGGGATACACAGGTAACGTATCATAGAACACTAGCACTAGAACAGTCGACCGCCTCCCGCGTCTCCCGCGCCTCCACCGCCGCCGTCGGCTCGCGGCTGCCGTACAGAGCGGGCGGGAAGGGGATACACAGGTAACGTATCATAGAACACTAGCACTAGAACAGTCGACCGCCTCCCGCGTCTCCCGCGCCTCCACCGCCGCCGTCGGCTCGCGGCTGCCGTACAGAGCGGGCGGGAAGGGGATACACAGGTAACGTATCATAGAACACTAGCACTAGAACAGTCGACCGCCTCCCGCGTCTCCAGCGCCTCCACCGCCGCCGTCGGCTCGCGGCTGCCGTACAGAGCGGGCGGGAAGGGGATACACAGGTAACGTATCATAGAACACTAGCACTAGAACAGTCGACCGCCTCCCGCGTCTCCCGCGCCTCCACCGCCGCCGTCGGCTCGCGGCTGCCGTACAGAGCGGGCGGGAAGGGGATACACAGGTAACGTATCATAGAACACTAGCACTAGAACAGTCGACCGCCTCCCGCGTCTCCCGCGCCTCCACCGCCGCCGTCGGCTCGCGGCTGCCGTACAGAGCGGGCGGGAAGGGGATACACAGGTAACGTATCATAGAACACTAGCACTAGAACAGTCGACCGCCTCCCGCGTCTCCCGCGCCTCCACCGCCGCCGTCGGCTCGCGGCTGCCGTACAGAGCGGGCGGGAAGGGGATACACAGGTAACGTATCATAGAACACTAGCACTAGAACAGTCGACCGCCTCCCGCGTCTCCCGCGCCTCCACCGCCGCCGTCGGCTCGCGGCTGCCGTACAGAGCGGGCGGGAAGGGGATACACAGGTAACGTATCATAGAACACTAGCACTAGAACAGTCGACCGCCTCCCGCGTCTCCCGCGCCTCCACCGCCGCCGTCGGCTCGCGGCTGCCGTACAGAGCGGGCGGGAAGGGGATACACAGGTAACGTATCATAGAACACTAGCACTAGAACAGTCGACCGCCTCCCGCGTCTCCCGCGCCTCCACCGCCGCCGTCGGCTCGCGGCTGCCGTACAGAGCGGGCGGGAAGGGGATACACAGGTAACGTATCATAGAACACTAGCACTAGAACAGTCGACCGCCTCCCGCGTCTCCCGCGCCTCCACCGCCGCCGTCGGCTCGCGGCTGCCGTACAGAGCGGGCGGGAAGGGGATACACAGGTAACGTATCATAGAACACTAGCACTAGAACAGTCGACCGCCTCCCGCGTCTCCCGCGCCTCCACCGCCGCCGTCGGCTCGCGGCTGCCGTACAGAGCGGGCGGGAAGGGGATACACAGGTAACGTATCATAGAACACTAGCACTAGAACAGTCGACCGCCTCCCGCGTCTCCCGCGCCTCCACCGCCGCCGTCGGCTCGCGGCTGCCGTACAGAGCGGGCGGGAAGGGGATACACAGGTAACGTATCATAGAACACTAGCACTAGAACAGTCGACCGCCTCCCGCGTCTCCCGCGCCTCCACCGCCGCCGTCGGCTCGCGGCTGCCGTACAGAGCGGGCGGGAAGGGGATACACAGGTAACGTATCATAGAACACTAGCACTAGAACAGTCGACCGCCTCCCGCGTCTCCCGCGCCTCCACCGCCGCCGTCGGCTCGCGGCTGCCGTACAGAGCGGGCGGGAAGGGGATACACAGGTAACGTATCATAGAACACTAGCACTAGAACAGTCGACCGCCTCCCGCGTCTCCCGCGCCTCCACCGCCGTCGTCGGCTCGCGGCTGCCGTACAGAGCGGGCGGGAAGGGGATACACAGGTAACGTATCATAGAACACTAGCACTAGAACAGTCGACCGCCTCCCGCGTCTCCCGCGCCTCCACCGCCGCCGTCGGCTCGCGGCTGCCGTACAGAGCGGGCGGGAAGGGGATACACAGGTAACGTATCATAGAACACTAGCACTAGAACAGTCGACCGCCTCCCGCGTCTCCCGCGCCTCCACCGCCGCCGTCGGCTCGCGGCTGCCGTACAGAGCGGGCGGGAAGGGGATACACAGGTAACGTATCATAGAACACTAGCACTAGAACAGTCGACCGCCTCCCGCGTCTCCCGCGCCTCCACCGCCGCCGTCGGCTCGCGGCTGCCGTACAGAGCGGGCGGGAAGGGGATACACAGGTAACGTATCATAGAACACTAGCACTAGAACAGTCGACCGCCTCCCGCGTCTCCCGCGCCTCCACCGCCGCCGTCGGCTCGCGGCTGCCGTACAGAGCGGGCGGGAAGGGGATACACAGGTAACGTATCATAGAACACTAGCACTAGAACAGTCGACCGCCTCCCGCGTCTCCCGCGCCTCCACCGCCGCCGTCGGCTCGCGGCTGCCGTACAGAGCGGGCGGGAAGGGGATACACAGGTAACGTATCATAGAACACTAGCACTAGAACAGTCGACCGCCTCCCGCGTCTCCCGCGCCTCCACCGCCGCCGTCGGCTCGCGGCTGCCGTACAGAGCGGGCGGGAAGGGGATACACAGGTAACGTATCATAGAACACTAGCACTAGAACAGTCGACCGCCTCCCGCGTCTCCCGCGCCTCCACCGCCGCCGTCGGCTCGCGGCTGCCGTACAGAGCGGGCGGGAAGGGGATACACAGGTAACGTATCATAGAACACTAGCACTAGAACAGTCGACCGCCTCCCGCGTCTCCCGTCGGGAAGGGGATACACAGGTATTAGTTTAGTTATTATTAGAAACGTAAGAAAAAAAGGAATCACAAAATTAAAATGACATCAGATCTTTGTGCCGATTTGATTTGCGCCATGTTGCTCTGGTCGCGCGTTTTCTATTGAAAGTGGTGGTGGCCGTCCGTGGAATTAATAGTTCCGTGGACGGTCACCATCACTTTCAATAGAAAATGCGCGACAACAGCGCAACATGCCGCAGATCAAATAGGCACAAAATTCAGTGCGCTATGACCTGTCCAGCGACTTGTACCATGAAAGTCAGTGTTCTTCACGCACGCCTCGACCTGAAGCATGTGTGCTTACATTTATGTAATCGTCCCACAGGACACATGTTCAAGCTGAGCACGCAAACAACCACGCACAGGGTTCGTCAGTAGAACAATAGAAAAACACCCGTCCGTCCACACGGAGAGCTTTTTTTTTCTAAAATAATGACACCATTTTTCGGTTTGAATCGCGTGGTGTTTATTACTGTTAGCATTGTTTTAACGCTCAACGTTTCGAGACCTTTACAGGTCTCTTCTTCAGGATTGATTAAAACTGAAAAATTAATTAATTTCTATCCAACTTCGCGAAAACAGGAGAAACATCTATAATGAATGACACTATTTTATTACCATGCATGTTTGAGAAAAGTTATTTTGAAATTAAAGACATTTTTCGGTTTGAATCGCGTAGTGTTTATTACTTTTAGCATTGTTACAACGCTCAACGTTTCGAGACCTTTCCAGGTCCCTTCTTCAGGATAGACTGAGATGTGATTCGTCATTCTAATGTATTAAATACAACATCGCGAAAACAGAAGAAAAATCAAAATAAGTTATTTTCCTTCCCCAGGCCTATAGGATCAGCTGCCTCAGTGAGTTCGACAGTCGGAACAGAGTTCAAATCTAAAAAGGCCAAAGGCGACATCAAGAAGAAAGGGAAACATGATCCGTACGCATACCTACCGTTGTCTAGGACAAATCTCAATAAGAGGTAAGTGTTTTTGTAAATTATAAGCTGTGTCCGCGGTTTCACTCGCGTAAATCCCGATCCCGTGGGAATATTGGGATTAAAAGTAGCCTATGTTACTGCTCGATAATGTAACTTTCTACTGGTAATTGGTTTTATTGATAATTTTTGTAATCGGTCCAGTAGTTTCGGAGATTACCCCCAATTTAAAAACATATATTTTACCCAAGTTACCTCTTTATAATATTAGTATAGACTACAAAAATGACCCGGCGAACTTTGTTCCGCCTTAGAGGCAAAAAAAAAGGTCCGCTAATCTAAGCTAACCTACCCACCAATTTTCAGCCAAATCGGTTCAGCCGTTCTTGATTTATAAATAGTGTAACTAACATGCCTTTGTACCGCAGTTTCACCTGCGTAAGTCCCGATCCTGTGGGAATTCCAAGATAAAAAGTACCCTATGTGTATAGGGTACTACCCACCCTAATCTACCCTATCCACATAGGGTCTTCCAGCTATTTTATTACCAAGTTACATCCCAATCGGTTTAGTAGTTTTTAGTAGAAGTAGTAACTAACATACTCGTTTAATTACTGAATTTATAATTTCATTTTTATTTTACAGGAAAAAGGCAGTCACATCGAAGCAATTCAAGGGTGTAGTCAAATCGAAAACGAAAGGTGGAAAAATTAACAAGAAGAAATAAAACAACTATAACTTTAAATGTATTAAAAACACTAAGTTATAAATTTGAATCTTTGATTATTTGTTACCTCACGGCTCAACCAATTTCGATAAAAAAATGTTTAAATGAAGTCCAATCTATGAAGAAAGATAGAAAGAAGCCTTACGACTATCTCTATATACAGCAGACAGATACAACTAGAGATCGCTTTGATATAGACTACTTTCGGACGAAAGCGCGTGGCGTTGTAAATTATAAAATACATTGTTATTAGATATATTTATGTGCTCGTTACATTAAATAAACTATACTTGTATTTATTTTATAGTTTCATTCAAGATGCCGTGTAGACCCGGCATAGAATAGGGTAACCCCATCTCTTCCCATGGGCGTCTTAAAAGGCGACTAAGGGATCTGGGACCCGACGACTAAAACCTATTTGAACCTACGCATCAAACACCCCTGCCGGTGTTTGACGCCCCAGCCGATGTTTGATGCGTCGGCAGTTAAGTTCAACAGACAGTATTTTAACACAACCCCTGAAACAACTGATCAACAATATTATGTTATAGCGTCTCCAACTATGACCACTTTGAGTATAAATGGAGGGGTCCACTGTACCGTCAGGCCACTCCCAGGAGCAACCGTCAGGAATCTTTTTTAGACAGATCGTGTCCCCAAACGCTAGTTCAAAAGCTGCGTCTATCAGTGGCTGAGTAGAAGACGTCGCCCAACATTGAGGTTAAGGCCTCGCGGGGTGTGTGGTTTAGTCGCAGAGGACGGCATGTTTATCTGCGCTATGTCATAAAGCGTAGCTAGAGGCATTCGGTCCTTACCAGGATTTATAGGTACTCAGGTAGGCATATGGAGTTATGCCGGGAAGTGAGCGTGCCATTAACAGCTCCGGTACCACACAGGATATGTGGTAGATAGCTTCTCTGCCGGCCCCAGCGAGGTTGTCGTTAGCTCCTCTTCGAGGAACGAGCGGTGAGCGGCTCTCCGGTACCAGTCTGGACAATCTGGTAGTGCCACTTTGGCACGTGGCAGCTCTCCTTATAGCGAACCGAACTGGCGACGAAGGGATCTGAGGGAGAATAGCAAACTTAATACTTACGTAGGTTATCCCCCACACTATACTACTTAATATTCTATTTTTTTTAAGTGCCCAGTGCAGGCTACTGGGCTTTCATAGATTTTTTTTAAAGAAAAAAATACCTCGGCTAAAACTCAGCGCACGAGACGCAGGGCGGGATTCGAACCAACAACGCATATTTACTCCATCCGGGAGTACTGACTTTACCAATTAGCCTACCGGCGTCGGTGACTCATACGTTGAATCTTTGCGACAGTATCTCACCATCTAACACAACTTGGGCATGTTTGCGGCGAGATACTACCTACTTATTTTTACGTAGTGACATCTCCCTCTCAATTCTTACCTCATGCCTTATGCAGTAGATTTTGAATGTTTGACCACTATCTCATCAGATGGTAAGTAATGATATGGGCTAAGATTGTAGCACACTTATCTAGAAGAAGGAACACAGCTGTAAAACAATACAATGTCTATGTATCGGACAAAACGTCCTGCAGTCCGCTTGGCGCTACGATTTAGGCCGGTGGGTGGTAACGAGCCGCGGCCGAAGTAACCCGATCGCCTTAACGACGGGTAGGAGATACCAAAAGTGGTGAATAAAAAATGTGAGCCGTCACGGGACGCCTGGCACATGTGAAACATCGACTCGCTACATTATATAGCGTGGCGAGGCGTCACCGTCGCCACGGCCTGTATCGCCACGCCAATTTTTAGGTTTACGCTCGCCTATTCACATCAAAATGTTTTATTATACACACGATAGATAAGCGTCTCACCTGATGGTACGCTATGATATGGTCCAAGATGAATCACGCTCGTCTAGAAGGTACCTACTAATATGCTCATTTGGTCCACACTTACAGGACACGTCCAAAGAAAATGTCAATGTATAGGATAGTTTTTTAGGGTTCCGTACCTAAAGGTAAAAACGGGACCCTATTACTGAGACTTCGCTGTCTGTCTGTCTGTCTGTCTGTCCGTCCGTCCGTCTGTCCGTCTGTCACCAGGCTGTATCTCATGAACCGTAATAGCTAGAAGGTTGAAATTTTCACAGAAGATTTATTTCGGTTGCCGCTACAACAACAAATACTAAAAACAAAATAAAACAATTATTTAAAAGGGGCTCCCATACAACAAACGTGTTTCAAAAATAACAAGGAGTTTCGTACAATGTGAGGTCGCTTCTGATTGGTCAGGACAAATCGAGTTGGTCATGGAATTCAAAATGGCTGCCCTATCTGTCAAATATACCAGTCTGCCTTACTTACCAAAGAGTTTCTTTTATGTTTCAGATTTTCTTTGTGCCAAGGTTTTTTTTTTGAGTGATTCGGCCGTTTGATGGGAGTAAGAATCGAAAAAAAATCGAAACCTATAAAATTTAAAAATTGGTTGTTGTAAACCATTTTAGGGTTCCGTATCCAATTGTGATAGTGGTACGGAACCCTTTGTGCGCGAGTGTCGCACTTGCCCCGTTTTTTTTTGTAGTGTGCTGTAGACGTAGACACAAAAAAGTGGCTGTGACATACGGGCGGACAGACGGACAGACAGACAGACATGACGAATCTATAATAATAAATAAGGGTTCCGTTTTTTGCCATTTGGCTACGGAACCCTAAAACAGGGGCCTGCAGATATGATGTAACGACCGCTTTAATTTCTTGTCTTGGTAGCCTTTAATTCACTTACATACCTAACACAAGACAATAATACATTATGTTTAAAATCGAGAGATTGCTTTTTCACTCCATTACTCCATTGTCTTAGTTCCCACAGTTCGTTTTTACAGTTGAGTAACTTGATTCAAATTGAAATTATAATAAATGCCTTTGCGTACAAGAATATTAGGCCGTTCATCTTTTAATTAAGCGTGCTACAACATAGACCCTTCGTTAATTACCATCTGGTGAGGTATTGGTTACACCTTCGCCTACACCAGAGACTCTCAAACTTGTTTCAGTTCGCGGCGCGGGCGCACTAACAGGCCGAGTAGTGAGTAAACACACTATGCCGAAAATACGCGACCGAAGTTTCATGGAAGATTTTACGTTCAGACGCATTCGACTGATATATATGACACACGATAAGAGCCGAAATTACGCGGCAGAAATTCAGTTGCGTAACTTTGTGTGTGGGTATATTCAGTGTCTCGAGCGTTGTCGTGGCGTCAATCAAACCGAACTTCGGTTGCGTATAATGTGTTGCTATCCACCGAATTGCTGCCGAACTTACGCCCGACCGAAGTTCGGCTGTACCTACGCTATAACGCGACGAAATTTCGGTATGGTGTGACATCGGTAATTTAAAATTACATTGCAGGATTTGCAGGCGTAGTCACGAACTTCGGTCGCGTATTTCTCGCATAGTGTGTTCGTTGACTCACTTATAGAGACAAATACTGGGTATGCATACAAATTAAACATCCACAATAAAACAATGCTAATTTGACTATTTTTAAGCGTGTGAGAGTTTTTCCACACATTTTTGCAACATGTGGAAATACTCTAATTTTTTGCCCTGATTATAGAGTGATTGTATTTTGCTCCAAAATGAAAAACTGTCTTTACATAAATAAGAAGTTGCGAAATATGTTACAATACAATAATCAACGAGTATTGTTTTATACCAGCGACAAATCGTTTTCTGCGTCTAGCGGCGCCCTTCTTTTCTTTCTACGGAGTTTCCGGGCGCCGCAGTTTGGGAACCCCTGACTCACAGAAAATGGGATTCAACAAAAGTAAAACGAACTAATTTAGTTATTGAGGTATTTGCCTTTATTCTCAAAAGGAGGCGATTTACTATTACGGATATACTTATTTTAAACGTATTTATATTTTTACATGGAAAATTTTCATCATCATCACATTAAAAACCATCATTATTATTATAAACCTAGGCCATTTATCAGTAATTCAATTCAGTATCAACAATGAGTAACGTCAAATCGAAAAAATACAACCATTCTGTAATTATCTACGCTTAATTCTCCGGCCGACCTCTCCGTCAGCTTATTAAAAAAACATCTTACAAATAATATACAAAATAATACAAACATTATTTATCGCAACATTATTTATCCTGTCGCGACGAACACGATTCAGATTTAACATTATAGTCACTACTCCCCTTGGGGAGAAATCACTCCGGAGAGTCCGATTCGATTCATCAGAAAAATAAATATACAATTTTAGTAACTCAGCACTTCTCATCGGCAAGTAGCGGATCTAGAGCGAAGGCGAGGTCTAGAGAAGGCGGCTTGTGTCTCGCCGGCTTGCCCACATGTCCATTGACCGGTTGAAGCATGACGGGAGCACCACCCCCACAAGCCACCAGCCTTCTCAACTCAGGTCTGGCCGCTCGGGCCCTTCCAGCCCCTACACCACCGTAAGCGGGCTCTCCTTTCCCGCCCGTATGTCCCCGCGACCACGCCGATTTAATATTACTGCGGACGGTCGCGAAACGTTTTCCCAGCGTGA
This sequence comes from Idaea biselata, assembly GCA_958496205.1. Taxonomy (NCBI): domain Eukaryota; kingdom Metazoa; phylum Arthropoda; class Insecta; order Lepidoptera; family Geometridae; genus Idaea; species Idaea biselata. The sequence continues at coordinate 20,687,809 of OY292405.1, read as the reverse complement.
CTGCGCCGGCTGCGTGTGATGCATTCCATGTACAGAGAGCTAGCGGCCGCGGACAGGATTGGTACCAGCAGACTTCGGCCGCGACCGGCGCCGGCGGCGGCTCGAGAGCGACTGGCGTTGGAGGCACAGTGACTGGAACTATGGGGGGTACTGGCTCTTCGGGCAGTAAGGTATATGGCTCCGGCTTTGGTGGAACCAAGGTGGGAGGCGCAGGGCGAGGCACTGGTTCTGGTACTACAGGGGGCGCGGCCGCTGCTTCCCTGCTTGCTCTGTGCTCCGCTAGTAACGTGTCAAAGGGTTTCGCTCGGCCCTCGACGAGTCTCCTCAAAGACAAAGCGTGTGCTTTACAGGTGAGCGATCGAGTACAAGGCCGAGGATTCTCTCCAGTGACGACTCCACAGTGCTTGTTCGGGTCGTATTCCCTCATGTTGATGGGTTTGGCTTTGGTGGAGCGCGCGCGCTGCGGCGGTGGCGGCGGCCGTAACGCCGGCTCGGGAGGCGCTAAGGCCGCCAGCTCGGCCTCACCCAGCGTAAACGCTGGTAGTGCTCCAACCTCGCTAGCTCCGAATGTGAGATCCTGAAAAATGAACGGAATAGTTTATTGCCAGCACTGCTTCTACATTAACGACCAATGTGGCGTCTCGGGCGAATGCACGACTGTAATGGTTGCAAGTTTGATTCCCGACGGGAGCAAATATTTTTTTGTGTCTCTCTATGTATAATATTATGTATGTATTTACAAAAGGATAATAAATATAAGTATTATATCGGTTGTCTATTCAACACAACACAAGCTTAGTAGCTAACAGAGCTAGATGGCGCTGTGTGATGTGGATAGTATTTATGATTATTTATTAACAACAATTACACTGAGCCACTCAGTTTCATCTGCGTAAGTGCTGATCCGATTTATAAAGGAGCCCGAGTAATTCTGGTTCTCCAGCTATCTGCTTATCAGGTTTTATCACAATCAGTTCTGTAAGTTTTGCAAGAAGGTGTAACAAACATACTCATTTACCAAATTACTTAGACACAAACTTCCATCCACCTTTATAATATTAGTAGAGCGTTGTTGCTCTAGTGCAGGCCTAAATATAGCTTACAATAATTAATTTCATTTGAAGTTATAGTGGTTTTTAAGTAGGTGAAAAAAGGGGGCCACTAAAAAAAATATTCTCAAAGTGGGGTGTAGACAAAATAAGTTTGGGAACCACTGCTCTAGTGGTAGATCAACCTCAACCTTCATTCCAATGATGGTATGTGCGTTATTGAAATCGCTCTTACGGTGAAGGAAAACATTGTGAGGAAACCCACGGCTTAAGCTAGTAATACACAGTTTAATTTTGGATGCTTCATCCAAACTGAACTGTTTAATTTTGGCTTTAGTTAGCTCCAGACATATTGACCCATATTTTTCTCTGGACATGACTGACTAGGCTGGGAGGGTGGTATAGGTGCTGGGCATGTCTACTCTACCTCACAATGTCCCGGGCACTACAGCGCCATAAATAGAATGGATTAAAAAGTTGCTTGAAAAATTGTATTAATCATCTAAAATTAGATAAAAAAGCCAATTTTTATTAGTATTTACTGTAATTTGAGTTTTCCATTATCAACTATAACAACTAATGATAAAAACAGTGTAGGGAATTTACTGTATTATGCAACAAATAAGTGACATTTTTCACAGATATTACTGTGTTTACCCTGCAAGTACTGTAGATACTACGAGCCTTTCTTCTTAGTGCCAATGACAATAAGGTAGAAAGACACACTTGCTATTTTATGATACCTTGGTTTAAAACTTGGCAATGGTTACTGCTTTGTTTGTGACCTTGTTGAAGTGTACTGCATGCTTAGCAAGCTCTTAAAATCATTGTCTTAATGAGTCAAAACTACTGCTAAAATATAATATAATTACCTGTAAGTTTCCGATGTCCCGGATGATATTCTTCCAGTCGGCTGAGTTTGCAATATCATCAGCAGTTTGAATACCTTCCGAGTTCATTATTGCGAATATATCGTCCGTGAGAGTCTCGCCGAGTGGGAGTTCTTCTGTGTCCTGTATACTGACAACGGGAAGTTCTCCGGACTCGACGCGAACTTGGACTTCAGGTGGTGCGGGAGGAAGGAGGGGGAGAAGCGCGGGCGCAGGCGGCGGGGGGAGAACCACCGGCGGAGGCGCTGGGGCAGGAGGCGGAGGCTCGGCGGGCGCGGGCGGTGGAGCCTCCTTCTTGTGTCTGCTGCGGTGGCGCAGCGCCGACGCGGGCGGCGGCGGCGGCGGCAGAGGCTCCGCGCCGGCGTGAGCCACCACTAGGTGCTTGTACGCGGCACTGCACTTCACTATCACTCCGCACATGTGGCAGACGGCCGCGTTCAGATTGTCCATCTGCGGGAAGAGCCCGTGCAGGCTCATCGTGTCGTGCCGTAGTCGATGCAGCCCGGTGCGGCGGTATCTGGGTCTGGCCCGGTCCGGGCGGCGGGCGCCCTTTGGCGCAGGCTCGGCGGCGGGCCCATCGTCATCCCGCCGCGGCGACGGATGCCCGATCTCGCTCACCCAAAGGTCCCAAGGCTTCTCATGACACTTCGCCGGACTGACCACCTTCGAGAACGGGTAATCGCCGGACATCTTGAACATCCGACGCTGGGACTCTCACCGGAGCCCCACCATGGCGTATCCACTGACCAGCCTCGCTCCTCGGTTAGGTTATTAACCCATATCTGCCGCGAGAGTGTTCCTGTCGCGAGATCGTCCAGGGTCACATGGTCGCTTGCTTGTTTACTTCATAATTCATGCGTTCAGTGCTGGAACGTATCCCGCTCGTCTTAGCTTTTATATTTACAGGTACAGATGATCTCTCAATGACAGCTGATTATGCAGATCGTAAGTTTTTCTCCACCACGGAACACTTCCATCTGCCGAATGTGGTATTTAAATTTCTCACTGAATTCACTCAAAATGAAAGACCATATATCTCAGCACTATTTCATTGATATTATTTACGTTTTGCACAAAATAAAATGTATAAAATTATGTTTGGTTGGTTGTAATTTGCTGTAGAAAGCATCAACACTTTTTTGAGTTTTTTTTATTTGTGAGTGAATTATAGACAGTTGTTGTCTATACTCGTTCTTTTATTGAATGAAAAACAAACAAACATTAATATGGTGTTGCTAGTTTAGCTCCATGAAGTGGTAGAAAAAACTAACATACTACCACTATGAAATAGTCTATGATTTTTTCGGTAATGTTGGTACGAAGGGCGAAGAGTCGTTGATTGTCTGTCACTGTCACAAAATTCAATGACCTCTCAAAGTTGAACTTCGTTCCGTTGTGAATTTTTTTACAAAAAAATGTTTTCAAAATAACATAAAGCAATTATAAACAATGAAGTAAACCGAGCGGATATGTAGGCACATCCATCGCTGGTCAGTTACGTACCGGCATGTTGCTCAGAAGTTTAGGCAGGTCCGTCGTGTTTGGTGTACCCATCGGCATAACCTTCTTGGATACTGTGGGCTATGTGGCCCGAGTAGAAGGTGTTTCTATGCAGCCAGTGTTGAACCCTGGATCGAAGAACACGGACTACGTGTTCCTATCACGATGGTCGGTCAGAGACTATAGTTTAAAACGCGGTGATGTGATATCTCTAGTGTCGCCTAAGGATCCCAATCAGAAGATCATAAAACGGGTCGTGGGGCTCGAAGGGGACATTGTAAACACTCTAGGCTACAAGAACCAGTATGTGCGAGTGCCAGAAGGCCACTGCTGGATCGAGGGTGACCATACAGGGCACACACTTGACAGCAACACCTTCGGCCCTGTGTCGCTAGGGTTAGTCAACGCCAAGGCAGTATACATCGTGTGGCCTCCAAACCGGTGGCAGAGCCTTGAGACCAAGTTGCCTGAGAACCGGAAACCAGTCCGGTCTATACATTAGTACAATTGACTGTTATATCTCAGTCACTTTCATAAAGAATTTAATGCATTAACATCTTTATCTGCTCTCTGCATAAATATATTTACAAACCAAAGATATATTGTGTGATTCACACAAGAGCAACAGAGACACAAATAGAGTTTTTTGTATGAAATTTTTGTGTCCGAGTGACTGAGGTGTAGTTGTGTTTGATAGCACATAGTACAAAAGTGAATTTAGTATTGACTTACTGTAAATAAAATAGAATCTTCATATAATAGCTCAAATGTTACTTAATTTATTCCTTTAATCTGATCTCTTCCTAGTCTGTTTCTCTTTATTATTTTCAAATATCTATCTGTTATTTGAGGTCATTAATGATGTTAAAATATCTCTTGAACTGTTCCCGTGAGAGAGGGCTTTTGCCAAAATTTTATATAATAATTTAATTGAAATAAGAGTTCCTGTTGTTTCTACTTATAATGAATAAAGTTTTGTTAAACATTTCCTTGTTTTGTCAATGTTGTAATATGTTATTGTAAACATTAATGTGTGTCAGTCATGTATTGATGTCTGAAAAGTAAACATTAATAGCTAAGAGTACTTCACCTGACATCTATTAAACCACATAGTACAAACATATGAACAAAGGTATCAAAAAGGTACTAAATAAAAAGCATTATTTGGTGTAAATCTATTGCTTGGTCCAGCCAAGCTGACGCACACCTGTATTTGATGATAGTAATGATAAGAGACAACGGGTGGTTATAGTGGTAACTTAGCTAGAAGATACCTCTTCTTGAGGTATGTTCTAGGTAATTCTAAGATACTTGTACAAGTTGTACACACTACAAGATAAAGACTAAGCCTGAGTTTTTGTACTGATAGTAAAACTCAAAGAAACAGCTAACTAAAGTAATATAATAAAGTAATATACAACATTTTCAAAATAATCCTGTAAATTATTAGCTTTTTACTTTTTATGGTTCTGTACCTCAAAATGTAATAAAAAGTAGGGGTTCTAAACCCCTTAGATTTAGAAGATTACTTGGTTGCACCATCCATCTATTTTAGCAGTTATTTTGACTTTTACCATCAGTTCAAAAACTCACCATAAGGCAATAAGTTCCATCTTTATGTACTTTATATGAAGGATGAGTAATAGGTAAGAACCTAAACAGTGCCTTTAAAAATACTATTCTTTCTAATAAAAAACATCAACTATGACAGAAACAAAGTAACTTTATTATTAACACAAACTAATAAGTATCACAGTTAACTAAAACATTTGTCTTCACTTCTCAATCCACATCTTTCAACAATACCAACCACTTTCTCGTACAATATACCTTTTCTTATTACATTATAATAACCTTCCACAGACAAATCAATTACAGTAGAACCACTTCTACTTTGATCCAACCCTTGGTTTAATAAACCTCCATCAAATATTGCTCCTAAATGAGGAAACAAATCCTCGAACTCTTTTACAGATAACGTAGAAGGTTCGTTACTGAAATTAGCACTAGTCAGTGCTACTGGTTTGTCGAAAATCTTTGTAACACTATTAATAAAACTATGTCTTGGTATACGGATACCTATTTTATTAGTACTCGGGTTTAAATATGGATTGTCTAAGTGCTGCGTCTTTTGTAACACAACAGTGACAGGACCAGGAAGTAAACTGTGCAATAGGCTGTCTTCTAAATGGTCTGCTTGACCCCATTTTCTCACATCGGAAATATGGGTAACACAAATCGCAACTGGTTTAGCAGAGTCTCTTCCTTTTATGGTGTAAAGTTTCTTTATAGCCTCTGGACAGGTGGCACTGCATGCTAAACCATAGATGGTGTCAGTCGGAACTGCAATGACATGACCTTTGGCTAGGAACTCAGTTGCTTTCGAGCTTGACAAGTCATCGGAGCATTGGATTATAGGCGTCATGGTTTCGATTTTCATCTTCTTTTCACTTTTATAACGAACTATATTACGATAAAGTTTCATTAAATTCATAATCTTGTTTATTAAATAATTAATCACGCCAATTGTGAGCACATTCGTGATTGCAGCATCGGTAGAATGTGGTCATAGGCTCGTCAGCCGACCGAGTTTGTAATTGCATGAAGAATGCTCGGTTGTGGCTACACTTGGGGCAGACGGCGTCGGTTGAGTCTACGTTCTCCCAGGCGGCAGCTCCGCCCATAATATAGTCTAGTTCCTGTGGAAATAAAACACTACATTTAAAAGTATGTTCGATCTATTACAATAAAATACTTATATATTAGGTAATTTGAACTCGGGCGCTAATCTGCGTAAAGTTACTTAAATCAACACAAGGTATTTTTTTTATATTGCAAGGGACCAGAGGTACAAAGCAAGCCGTGAGCTTGCAGGTGATAAGATGATGCAATAATAAATTATATACCTTCAATTTAGGGAATGTCCGGGAAGACACTTTCTTCTTGATATTGTACACGTAAGGGCACGTGTTGCAAGCGTATCGTAGCACTGATTCCGGCCCTTCTTCTACCATGAGAATATTGGCACACGTAGGACAGAACAACATCTCTGCATATTATATAGTAGAACTATTACGACCACTTCACGTACATAAAATTAATTATAACAGCATTATTCTGATAAAGGTTACGTGTTAAATAGCTCAAATATTACTAATTTAACTAACTTTGAGGTTATTTACAAACTTCGGCTGTTTTGCAGATTTTGACAAACCAATATTGTTTTGGATTAAGGTTATGTTATCTTTCTGTCACTGTCAAATCAAACTGAGGTGTGTTTACACGATCAGTTTGTTCATTTAATCCGTTCTTTTCATTCAGCTTCCGGTTTAATTATCTGTAGTTTTGCCGCATTTAATGAGTGAACAAATAATAAAACATAAACATTTTTTATCTGTAGTCAGTTACATTTGTGTTTAAAAGACTGCGGATCGGTCGTATTTGTTATTTTTATTGGGTGTGTTTTAAAATAGCGAAAATTAATAAAAAACTGTAGTTTAATAACACCGACTTACTCTAGGGAATAAATAGTTAATGTTACAAAATGATTCGCACTGTGTTAGACACATTTTGGAGTGAATCTGTGTGGTTACCACCTAATGTAACTTGGGAGGACTTAACGCCGGGTCCTGAAAAAGCCGTAGTTTATAATAACTTCAGGGATTTACTGTACCCTCTGCCCTTGGCCCTGGTGCTAATAGCGCTGCGGTCTCTCTTAGAAAAGTAAGTACCAAGGCCTACTTAATAAATGTCCATCGAAGTGTGTCTATCCACGCTCACGCTCGAGTAAGTAGTTTAATGAATTGCAAAATGACTCAGTGCTTATCTATTTCACGAAAGTGCAATGAAGATAATGTGTATAAAAAATAAAGGATCTCTTTGTAAGAGAAAAACATAAAATTCAAATGCACTATGTAGGTACCTACTTCTTCTAAACTAAATTTCGTAAACTTGTGCATCGCACTTTTGAAACTTACACGATTTATGTCTAATATTTATTATTATTAGAAGTACGGGTCTAGATCGCTTTGTAGATCATTTTTAGATTTAAATTACTTTGACGTTTCGGCACGGGTTACACCCGCTGTGGTCGCGATACCAAGCAGATCAGATTTTAAATTAAAAATTATCTGCAACGCGATCAAGACTCATACTTCTAATGATACGTACCTTAGTACCTACCTACCTAATAACTTTTTTATGCAGTTTGAAAAATAGTTTTATCCATTTTCTGATAATTTAAATACCTACCTATTTATTATAATATTTTATGTTTTGATAAAACATTTTTATTTCTGATACTTAAGTTGGAAAAATATCACTTAACCTTCATAAAAACCATAAAATATACATTTAATCTTATACTTACTTATAATTATAATTATATTTTTAATTATACAGACACACACACACACACAAAAGTCTTTCCTCATTATAATATTAGTATAGATAGATAACGGTGCGCGGTCGGTCAGGATTCGAACCATAATTTCCGGCATAAAAGTCGGGGTATTCACCACTAGACCAACACAGCTCATAGTTAATTAATAACTACCTTGTATTCGATTTTAAACTCACATGGTTGGTTTCATGGTTCGATATCGAGCTTCGTGAAAAACAAATTTAAACATGGTAAGTCCCCCGTTATCACATCACATCACATCACACTAATATTATAAAGAGGAAAGATTTGTATTTTGTTTGTGTAAGTGTGTGTATGTTTGTAATGAATTAAGTAACTCAAAACTATTGGACGGATTTCAAAAATTCTTTCACCAAAAGAAAGCTACATTATCGAGGAGTAAAATAGGCTTTTGATTTCGATATTCCCACGGGATCGGCACTTACGCAGATGAAACCGCGGGGCGCAGCTAGAAATATTATAATATGTACGTGTGTTTGTTACTCAATCACGTAAAAACCGCTGAACCGATTACCATGAAACTCGGTATGTAGGTAGCTGGAATCCTGGAATAACACGTAGGCTACTTCTTATCTTGATATTTCCGCGGAATCGGGACTTACGCAGGCGAAACCGCTGGATGCAGCTATTTTAATAATATTTGTAAATATACCTAATGTTGTTATTCCATTGTTTTAGATTATGTTTCGCGCCGTTCGGGCAGTCGTTAGGTATAAAGAACACGAGACCAAAGAAGACGCAAAGTATTCCTAAACTTGAGGCTGTGTACTTATCTACGCCTAAGATTAAACATAAACAGGTAAGCAATTGATACATCCTATTTACTAATTTATCTTTAGATTTTAAGCTATTACATAGCTTTTATCGCGGGCTTTGAGCGCGGCGATCGAATCAAGAAATTCCGTAACGAAAATAAAACAAATCCACTCCGCCTACCATGCTAAGAAAAAAATAATTCTATGCAATAGCTTTACCGCGGCAGTCCCCGAGTGACACAATTTTATTTTTCTTCGCTAAAACTATCTTACATAATTTCTTATAATTAATTAACCTAAGGTGAGACCTAACCGATGTGAGATGTTGGATTCAACGGTGTTCAAGTTGTTCTGTATGTTTCCATACCAAACCTAAATAAATAAATAATAAATAGTTTAAAGTACCTACGTTAGTTATCTTAGTACTCTTGCACTAACCTAACAGCCAACCTTCGTTTATATATTTTTTACCTAAATTGATAATAAAAGATTTACAGATAGCTGTTACACTGATAGATAAAACATTTGATTTCAATTTCCAAGGCCGTAATATAGCCTTCAATTATTATTTTTCATTGACTTTTCTATTATTTTTTTCTATGTGGGGTTTCTATATTATTCGTTTTTATCACCGACAGTAGCTGGACATGATTGTTCCCAATCAATATTTTATGAGAAAAATTCATGTACAAAAATACAACACAAGGCGGGACTCGAACCCGCATCTCTCAGTTATCATGACGAAGCGACTTAGCGTTTGTTCACCCACGTCGGTGACTCATGCCGTGTTTTATCAAATGCATTTTTTTACGCATCCTTTACAAGTTAGCCATGTTTGTGGCATCCCAATGGTATTGCGATTTTTAGGAACGATTACACATAGCTAGTCTCTTAAGTTAAGTAACGCACTTAAGTATATATATATATATATATATATGTAATAGATGTTTTTTTTCTAAACGTTACATTCTAATTAGTGATGGGCCGACTAGTCGAGAAAGCCGACTAGTCGGCAGTACCGACTAGTCGGAAGGTGTCGACTAATTGCTGCCGACTAGTCGTCAACTAACAATTATCCAATAAAATCAATATTTATTGAATAAGTAATACATTCAGAAGGTAGGTAGTTAGAAAATCCAGGGTTTCAACTATGCTTCAGCTGAAAAAATAGTAATTCTATTTTTTTACTATTTTTTGGAAATTTGGCAAAATTTTGCTAAAGCCTATTTGCGAATTCTTGCAAAATTAATTACCAACCATCGCCGAATAGTCATTTAGGAGATAATTATCTCCGAATTATAATCATCTCCATTGCCAACTGGCCGGCAATTTTAAAACCGACTAGTCGGCTAGTCTGCTAGTCGGCCCATCTCTAATTCTAATATTTATTATATTTTTGCTCAAAGCATTTTACTAGGAGAAATGTCTTATCGGATACGGATAGAGTTGATAGTAGGTCTATTCGTAATTTATAATATAGTACATATAGAACTCAATTTATTTACAATTTCAGTTTTGTTTCATGCGTACTATATATTTTACCTACTTTTGTTATTTTATTTTTCTTGTTGTATAGTTGTGTGCTTGTCTGAATAAATTTTTATCTTTCTTTTAAATTCGGACACATTGCTGTCCTTTCACACAAACGAAGCAAGCTGTCTGCAAGCTGACTGAGATAACAATAAATTAGTCATAGGTCACTACATAAAATACTTATTAAAAAACAAACAATCTATGATTCAGTCTAATTCTTAATGATGATTCATAAATTAATTATTTAATATCATAATACAAAATCCAGGATCAAGAAGTTATACAAGATAGCCAAATGACACACTCATAAAATAGGTACCCTAGCTTATCAATAGATAGGGGTACCTGCTACCTATCTATACATTGGTTAACTATTTTATGTCTCTTTCCTACTGATAGCGATTGCAATAGTTGCATCTCCTTCGTGATACAAAATCTGTGTTTATACTAGAGGTAGAGATTATCATATATTTATCTATCTTATTGGTATTTTTGGAATCCGTTGTTCAATCTAAGTATTACTAATATTTTAAAGACGCTGGCAGTATGTATGTATGTTGTATGTAAACTGTCGATTTTGATGCAATCTAATTCCACACAAAGAAATCAAGTTTATTTGTTTGTGTTTCAATCAGGCAGAAACTACTGAACCGATTCCGATGAAACTTGATAGCTAGATATCTGTATTAACACATAGGCTACTTTTCTACTTTCCTGATATTTCTAACAGCGATAGTGTAGGTTTCTATTAGTGAAAGATTTTTTTAAATCGGTCCAGTAGTTGCGAAGACTATACGAGACAAACGACCAAACAAACATAATGATATCTTTTTAAAATATTATTAAGTATAGATTTCATTAGTTTTAAGTGCATAAGCACTCGGCAATTTTAGAAATATAAAATACCAAAGATAGCGAATAAGCGCGTTTTTTAAATAAACTCAACATTTTGGGTAGTAATTCGCACAATTTTAGTCACCGTTGTCAAGTCACTAGACCACAACACCACAAGCTAGTAGCTTACCATTGGCCTAGATGGTGCTGTGTTGTTCACAGAATTTTTTTCTTTGGAGACGTAAAAGTAGGAAAACGGACCCCAGGCTCTCGAGAGGGATGTAACCGGGAACATCGTGAGCGATGATGATCAACAACATTTAGGTACTAAACGATTATATCTACGTACCTACGTCCACCAATCGCGACAGCAATTAGGTAACGCAGTGTACCAGTTATTAATTACAAAACCACAATGTAACTGTTTCGATGTTTATATTAATTTAATGGCATTCTCTCAATTCTCTGGACAATTGACGAAATGGGACGTGACTGCTGCAGACAATTGATTGTCATTGAATCTAGCCAATAAGTGTTGATTTCGTGATGCAAGATGTTGGCGTTGTTTTACTTCTTCTTTTCTTGGTTTAATATTGTTTAACTTTTTAAATTTACGCGATTTTTTAACAAAGGTTTACATCCGTAGATTTCTCAATATAGTTCTATTCGATCCGGTGATTATCCTTGGCTGCATTTTATAGTGTAGACAGGGATAATCACCGGCTTGGTGTCCACTTCAGTTTGCGAGTAAAATTGTTATTGAAAAGGGCCTCTACGTGTTGGCTTTGGCTCCACGCACGCCTCTCAAAAGTCCCGGGCTCCATAGCCTCATGATACTTGACATATAAATTAATATAATATAATAGTCAGACTGTAATAATATAATAGTTACCTCTGTTATCCTCCACAATCGAGAGTTTCGTATAGGAAATCGTTAAGCGTTTTATCAAAATGCAGCTACTCACAGAAAACTAATTGGATAGTAATCAATCAATTTGCAAAAATGTACTAGGGATCCTGGACTAGTAGTATTAAATAAAATACTCCGACTTATAAATTCCAAAATAGGAGGAGGTCATTCATGACTCAAATATGATACAGTCATTTGCAATAATTACAAAGCTGTATTCAGTAAAGTACAGTGCCGAAGTAAATAGTCAAACGTTGCAATAAAGTAGGTGACGTTCGTGTAACAAATTAGGCATTTCTCTTGGCAAAGGCTTGTGTTCTAACTGTAATGTGAAAGGACATACTTACCTGTACGTACAAGTGTACATGGTATTTGTAACTTTGTGCATTTTCGAATAGTGACCTGGGTGACTATTCCGCAACTAAACCGTGTAGATGCCGTGTAGCTTTTACACATTTTTGGCGTGCAGCTTCTAAACGTTTCGTCAGTCTTAACACCATTTTTGGTTTTCTAGAGGCGATAAAAATAAAATACCAAATATTATATCAACAGATTTGATTTATTATATGTCCCACGCCAGGAATCGAACCCGCAGATCATGCCACAGATAACAAATAATAATAAGTCAAAGGGGTCAAATAAAATCCATAGACAACCCTGCGGGTAGACAATTATAGGCTAAACTACACAATGGCCTACTTTGATCGTCTATGATCATTACTAATATTATAAACTAGCAGTGCCCGCGACTTCGTCCACCTAATTTTTTTGAAAATATAATTATAGCCCATAGCCTATCTCAATATATGGACTACGCAACACTTATAGAATTTTTCAAATCGGACCAGAGCGGTTCCTGAGATTAGGTCGTTCAAACAAGCAAACTCTTCAGCTTTATAATATTAGTATAGATAGATGCGAAATTAAGGGCCGGCGCGGGCGCAGACCTGACGGAGCGCAGCGCAGAGAATTTTTGATTGTCATAATATTATCGACATTGTTTTCATTAAAATAATATTCAAAATCAGTTAACACAACAAATAAATCCGCGCGTATTTTCCGGTAAGAAATTCGGCTACGCGGGCATGCTCTGCGCTGCGCTCCGTCAGGTCTGCGCCGGCCCTAACTCTGTCTCTCTGTTACGTTTTCACGCCGAAAGGCGAAACCACTGAACCGATTTTAATAAGTTTTGGAGAATTTATCACAATCGGAACTTATTAAAAATTTTGAAAAACTTATCAAAATCTTGGAGAAGGACAAATACTGCTTTTGAACCCGATATTCTCGCGGGATCGGGACTTAGGTACGTGGGTGAAACCACGAGGCGCATATAGTTACTAATAATAATAAGTCAAAAGGGGTCAAATAGAATCCATAGACAACCCTGCGGGTGTACAATTATAAACTAAAAATAAAAAGCATAAACTACACCAGCCATTCTCAAAGTGTGCCCCGCGGAACCCCGGGGCTCCGCAAGGCCTCCGTGAACGTACGAAAAAAAAAACAATGAAATTGGTAGGTTTCATTGTTTTCGTACATTCGTTTGTTCAATTTGTTTTTAGTACAGAATTTAATTGTTTTTTTTTTTGCGATTTCCGAAGTTTCTCTATTACATTTTAGGGCACTTTACAAATGTTTACGTTCACTTTACAAATGCACGAAGGATTAACACGCTGAAGTGGCAATGGGCTGGTCACGGCTGCCGTAGAACCGACGATCGTTGGAGCAGACGAGTTCTAGAGTGGAGACCGCGGTTGGGTAAACGTAGCGTGGGACGGTCTGCGACCCGATGGACCGATGACCTTAGGAGGACTGTTGGCAGGGGCTGGATGAGGGAAGCCCTGGATCGAGAGATGTGGCGAAACATGAAGGAGGCCTACGTTCAGCAGTGGACGGACTATGGCTGATGATGATGATGATGATGACAAATGTTTACCATTCCAAAAGTGTTCCGTCATCGAAAAAGTTTGAAAACCGCTGTACTACACAAGAGTCTATGAACGAACGTCTATGATATTGTATATGCTAATGCAGAAAGAATGCTTGGATTATGAACTGGCCACTGATTGAGGTTAATTGACCAGTTTGTTTAGTACATTTCAGAGGAGTTCAGTGTCGATGGATGGGTGCCTATTGTTTGTGTAAGAATGCTCTTGTTCCTTAAGGTCGGACCAAAAGACAATAGTGAGACAGGGATAGCGCTAGCGGATTTCAGATGTGTAAAAGAAGGACGTAGGATGCGACTATGTGAAATTTTAGAGCTAGATATTTGCTAATTACAAGCTAACTAGACGTAGACAGTTTATTGAAACACGTGTTAAGAGGACTATAGCTGCTAAACAAAAAAACAAAATTGTTGATTATTTTAAATGAAAAAAAAGAAAAACGTAGGGACATGGTCATGGCAGATATAAGTTTTATGGCATAAACATATTTGCTCTTATGTCTTTATCCTGGGAGGAAACAGTCGACTACGTTTGTATGGAGAAAGAGTAGGTAGACTTCCTCATAAGTGTGGAATTTTGTACAGCGCTCAGCGCAGGTAGGTGATCGGCGGACGAAGTCGTGAGCACAACTTGTCTATACCTCTATACTAATATTATAAAGAGGAAAGATTTGTATTTTTATGTGTTTGTGTGTATGTATCTTTGTAATGAATAAACTCAAAAACCGCTGTGCCGATTTCAAAAATTCTTTCACCATTAGATAGCTACATTCACCCTGAGTAACACAGGTCATATTTCCACGGGATCGGTACATACACGGGTGAAACGGGACGCAGGTATCCTTAATATTAATGTACCTATTTCTGAAACGAAGCATTCGACAATTTCCAAAGGCCATTTGTCTTGTATCTTACGAGGCAAGAGATTACCTTTTATTGTATTGTTCATGTTAATGAGAGTTTTAACAGCGTCGTGAATTGCACATTACCTAGATGTAGGTAATGTACGTTTGCTATTGTAAAATGATTAACAGGTTTTTTTTCAAGGTTTTATGGATTAAATTTTATCGAGGCGTTCTCATTTGAAAATGAAATACTTGGTGAATGGTATTGGTTAGACGGCTTATGTGGCGCGTCGGGGGAACCCAGGCGGAAGGTTCCGCGTTCGATTCCCGTTTGAGAATATATTTTAAATTATAACTAAGTCCCTACTCCCTACACACCACACCTAATGTAAAATTGTTGATTTTGAATTAATGTTATTCGTACGTTACGTAGGCTAGCTTAGATGCTGAGATTTACCCTTTCTATAAATATTTGGATAAATATTGCACGACGTTACACACAGCGCAATCTAGCCCCAAACTAAGCACTAGGCTTGTACTATGGGTACAAGACAATGGATATACTACATATTATACTTTTTTTTTTGTAAATACATACATATGATACATAGAAAACACTGAATATCCCATGTCTTCGGACCGTGGTGAGTCCTCCTAGGACATGTTGGTTTCGTGGGTATGACGCAAATCGTCCCATTCGCAACTCGTCACACATACGCAGCTCGTCCCATTCGCAGCTCGTCCCATTCTCAACTCGTCCCGTTCGCAGCTCGTCCCATTCGCAGATCGTCCCATACGCAACTCGTCCGGTCGCAACTCGTCCTATTCGCAGCTCGTCCCATTTTTTACAATTCCTGATCCCGATAACGATTACCAGGATATTAATGCTTGCTATAGCCCAGGGGGTGATTCACCAGTTAAGATTCATTACTTTTTTTATGAATAAAAGAATTTGAATATTCTTTTTTTGATTTTATTTTTTAAAAGTGTTTCCTACACTCCTTCCTATTCTTTTTTTTGTAAATGTTAGTGGAACCACTTATTGATTTTTGATTAGACGTGTTTGTGCAATTATGATATTATTATAGTAATTTAAATTTACATATATTTTTAAAAGAATAGGACTAAACCAAAGGTAACATTAAACGGCTTAATACTTTTTTTATGAATAAAATAATTTGATTTTTTTTTTGTAAAATCTTGTGTAAGCACGGGTCCGTATTCAGAATTTTGTTATATTTTTAAAAATAATTTTTTGAGCCTTTTTATTAAGTACCAAATTTCGAAAATTTAGTATAATTTAGATTAAAGTCAATGCTTTTCACTGCTATAACTATATTTTTTTGAGAAAATAAATGATTTGCAGCATTTTTTTATTATTATTCAGTTAGTTATATACCCAATCTGAGCAACAAACGGTACAAGTAGCAAATGGGACCAGTTGTGAAAATAAATAGAGGATAGGACGAGTTGCGATGGGACGAGACACGACAGGACGAGTTGCGAATGGGACGAGACGAGAACGGGACGAGTTGAGAATGGGACAAGTTGCGAATGGGACAAGTTGCGAAAATGACGAGTTGCGAATGGGACGATTTGCGTCATACCCGGTTTCGTCACGATGTTTTTCCTTCACCGTAAGAGCGATGTTATTAGCGCACATACCTTTTTCTTAAAGAAAAAGACATTGGTGCGCGGTCGGTCTGGATTCGAACCCACGACTCTCAGAATGAAAGCCGGGGTATCTACCACTAGACCAACACCGCTCTAAACCTGTAGGCAGAATTTTTGTAACATTATAATTAAATTGACACATATCGTACCTAATACGAAATTCTTGACCAAATAAATTATTTTTATCATTTCTTTCTGTTTCTGGGTGTATTCTAAAAGCATACTTAAGTATTTACAAAAAATATATACTTAACCGTTGTTCAATACCCATAGTACAAGCATAGTTGCTAGTTAAATTCTAAATAAATTCTGCGAATAGTGGCTAGTTTAAGACTAGATTGAGCTGTACGCACTGTCTTGCAATATTTATTTATTATTCGATTATTTTTGAAAATTCGAGAAACGGTAGCAATCATCGATTCTACTTTTAATAATTTTACTATGTATAAAGGACAAAACTGTGTTTACAACATATTATTATTAATATTTTGTATTGTTTCCTTCCTTATACATTTTTTACTAACGCCTTACACTATCACAATTAAATATAAGTACATTAATGTTCAATTCATAACTAACTTTGCTACTTAGTTTCCTGATAGCCATTCACATAATAATATTATGCAAAACTAGCTGCGTCCCGCGATTTTACCCGCGTTAGTCCCGATCCCGTAAGAATATCGGGATCAAAAGTAGCCTATGTTACTCAGGGTGAATGTAGCTTTCTAATGGGGAAAGAATTTTTGAAATCGGTTCAGTAGTTTTTGAGTTTATTCATTGCAAACATACAGACACACACAAATACAAATCTTTCCTTTTATAATATTACTAGCTGACCCGGCAAACGTTGTTTTGCCTTATAAATTATAGATGACTAAATTTTTCCTGAATTTTCTTTGCTATAAACCTCACGGAGCCCGAGACCTTTCCAACGAATGCAAAACCGTGGAAATCGGTTCGTGCGTTCTGGAGTTATAGCGTCAGGAAGGAAAACCCGACTTATTTTTATATAGTAGATAAAGATATAATTTCAATATCATTGCAGTCAATCTTTATAATAAACTAGCTGTGTCCCGCGGTTTAACCCACATAAGTCCCAAACCTAACGAAATGTTGTTAATTCTTTTTTGTTGTTGTAGGTGAAATTGTTTCCTACATTTTGGTGTAGTTTCTAGAAAAAAAAGCCACATTTAGGCTTCAAATATACAAACATATTTGTCTGGAAGTGTACCAAAATGTTAAAAAAAAAATGTCACCTGTCCATACATTAATAAAAAATCATAGGTATATCATTCCGTCACGCATGAAACAATCAACATTTTATGACCCCATATGGATTTTGAGTTTAGCTTTTAAATACCTCTTATGATTTTTTTTCCTTTTCTAAGAGGTGCTCTTAGAACAGGAAAATAATAAAACCACTCGTTCTCCTCTAAGTAAAAGAGCTCTTAAAAGAAAGTGTTCTGCCGTAAATCGTGACTGCCTGATTGACAACCGCCATCGGATCGTTTGTATTGATTAGCTGGCAACATAGAACGTTGTGTATGGAAAGCATTATTAAAATCTATATACATACTATCTATACTAATATTATAAAGAGAAAAGAGTATTTTTGTGTGTGTGTGTGCGTCTGTTTGTTTGTTATGAATAAACTCAAATACTACTGGACCGATTTCAAAACTTCTTTCACCAAAAGAAAGCTACATTATCGAGGAGTAACATAGGCTACTTTTGATCCCCATATTTCCCCGGGATCGGGACTTACGCGGGTAAAACCACGGGACGCAACTAGTTACCTTATAAGTACCTAATTTACCTATTTACGTATGTGAATCAACTATTTAGAGTACTCTATTTGATATTATTTCAGAAATCACAACTATAAAATGTATTATTAGGCCAGCCGCAGTTTGGATACGTTTTCGTCCAAATTTCATACGTGCGCTAACGTACGGAGTCGTAATAGTGCGTTTCATCTTTAAATTCCTATGCCGTTATGTTGGTAGCGAAACAAATAAGTGTTGCCTTAATAGGGTGACTAGGTCAGTTCATGAACACTTAATCGACTTGTAAACTTTGAAGTTTATTAAATATATTAAAATGTGTTAATTTGAAAATTAAAACACTGAAAGGGCATGGCAAAAATATCAAAGACTGTAATTACGTCAAAGTTTAAAATATTATGTGACCGTAAGTATTTAATAATTAATTATTCATCAAAAAAAGCAATTTTCTCAGTTCCCGACCATTTGCGATCAGTTTACGTCCAACATTTGCACCAGTTTACGTCCACTAATATGTCATAATAAAATGAGTTCTACGTAAATAATAATAAGGTCGAAAATGACAATAACAACAAAAAATTAAGATCAATATTTATTATGTACCAAAAAATAAAAATTTAGTATTGTAAGTATAGAAAAAATTGACAAAAGTAACATGAATAAGTTGATTTTGCAGCTTCCGCGTAAATTAAGTCTTTCAAAATTGTACATTAAAAGATTTTTGTACTGTACCAGATCTGTGGTCGGTAGCTAATCAATTGCCGACCACCATTAGTACTTAGTAAAACGTTTCTGAGTCTATAATGTATTAACATATTTTGGTGGTCGCAAACTAACTTTTAAATAAATCAAATGACTAATTATACTTTACACCGTATCACGTAAATTATAAGAGTTAAATTGTGAAGAAAAATGTTCGAACTCAGTTATTTGCCGACCACGTGGTCGAGAAATAACAAAAGCTAATTTTGATAGGTTAGTTGGCGAACTCCCATTATTTTGGTTAAAAAATGCACATTTTGTTCCGAACCAAATATTAGCTTTTATTGACATCCTAAGCCACATTTCATAGAGTAAATCTGAATAAAAACTAGTTTTACTTACGTTTGAAAAATTAACGTCCACTATTTTTTTTCTATTTTTCGTTGCGTCCAATGCGAGTCTAGTTTCGCGGCTCACTGAAAGGGCACTGCCTATCATAACTAAAGGACGGAAAGGTGCGGGGTGAAGGGAATAGACTAAAGCTTCGTTTAAAAACAATACGAACTTCACTGCGCTTCAGTTTGACATATTCTATTGAATTTACGAAAAGTGTTCGTAAACCGATAGTGGTCGGCTATCGAGCCTAATCACCCTATCTTGAATGTGCTATACTTTATACCTTGAATTCAAGGAGATTCATCTTCATTCATACATATAGAAATCTTCCTAAATTCAAGGTAGTACATTCGTGGTATTAATTTCAGCACCAAATTTGTTTTGGAACCAACATTCCTTCCTTCTAAATACTATGAAGGCCGCAGACTGCATACGAATTAGTTGGACGTATACTGATTCCCATGCAGTCTGCGCGCTACCTTAGTACTTGAAAGGAAGGGATGGTTCGTACGTCTCCGTACGTTAATGCACGCATGAAATTCGGACGAAAACGTATCCAATGTGGGGTCGGCCTAATAAAATAACTCCTCTCAAGTACCACCGCACTCAAGGTAGGTACAGATCATTTTTCGTAGTCGCTCCATTTGCCCTAATTCCGGGCAACAAGTATGATCTCATCGAGATTTTATCAACAAGGTACCACTGATTTCTGAGTCAATCGAGATTATATCGAAGTCATGGAAAAGTCAAAGATTATCGCTTTTTTCTAGGGTCTTGAATTCAATTCACCTCTTTGTTTTATTAGTCTTTTTAATGGGGAATGTGACATTTTTCTTACATACAGATTCAGTTTTTATTTACTTTTTCTTTTCGTGTTCTAGTGTGGCTCGAGAAAGTGATTTTTTTGCCACACAAATTATTATTGATCACTCATCCAATATTTTGTTTTACACATAATAAAAAATATTATAAGATAATTCTCAGAAAACTTTTGGTTTATTTACAACTAGCGGTTTCATCCGGGTAAGTCCCGATCCCGCGGGAAAATCGGGATAAAAATTATCCTATGTTTTGTTCCAGGTCTCCAGCTATCTACATACCGCGTTTCATGGTAATCGGTTCAGCGGTTTTAACGTGATTATTACAAACACACACACATTCATACTCACAAACTTTTAGCTTTATAATATTATACTAGCTGCGCCCTAAGGTTTCACCCGCGTAAGTCTCGATCCCGCGGGAAAAAGTAGCCTATGTGTTATTCTAGGTCTCCAGCTATGTATATTCCTATCTACATACCGAGTTTCATCGCAATCGGTTCAGTAGTTTTTGCGTGAAAGAGTAACAAAGTCACATACATACACACTTTCGCGTTTATAATATTAGAAGGAAGTAGGATTAAACTGCATTACAGTTGGACCACCCTTTTATAAGCCAAGCTCGAGTCTCCTTTGTCCGGCATAGTAGCTAGCATTTTGAGCTTTTTTATTACTTACTTTGTGTATATATGTGAATATTGCCTATCTATACTTCTATACTAATATTATAAAGAGGTAACGTTGGTAACATGTATGTATGTATGTATATTGGGGGTAATCTCCGAAACTACTGGACCGATTTCAAAAATTCTTTCACCATTAGAAAGCTACATTCACCCTGAGTAACATAGGCTACTTTTGATCCCGATATTCCCACGGGATCGGGACTTACGCGGGTGAAACCGCGGGAATCTGCTAGTTATATTATACAAATAAAGCTCTTCTATCTACCTACATAACCACATCTTTCAAAACAACTCCCAATGCCACAATTAACCCGGAATCTCGTCCATCAATGAAGCTAAATCAGAAACAATCAGTCTGTTATGTGGCCAGTAGCCACGCCAGCAGCTAGTACCTTAGATGAAAACAAAAATACTAGATACGGTATATTCTAACATTGCGTATTCGAAAAATGAGCTAGAAACACCTACACACGTTTTCATAAAATTACTAGCTGACCCGGCAAATGTTGTTTTGCCTTATAAATTATAGATAGTAGCCGATTCTCAGACCTACTGAATACGCATATAAAATTTGGTTAAAATCGGTAGAGCCGTTTCGGAGGAGTACGGTAACTAACATTGTGACATGGAAATTTTATATATTAGAAAGAAGAAGATTGTATTTAAAAACATTTGTCTTTAAGAATGATTCAGGCATTTGTAAAGAAGCAAAAAGGCATTCTTATGGAATTCAAAAAGATAATCGCAGTGCCAGTGACAGCTCGTGCTCACGTGGCAACGGTTCGACATACAACTGAGGCTAGTGCGTCAGCTAGACGCAGTTTTATAGTCTCATTTTGCGAGACTAGGTAACGTATCTGCTGTTTTTTGTTTTCATCTAAGGCTAGTACTCCGAAATTCTAACAATTAGCACGGCCTTCTTGTTGTGACCTACTTCGGGTGCAGACCACGCCCGTCTGGGGGTTCAGCTTAGAGTGGTAAACCTAGTTTGCTTACTGCCACCCGCCCTTTTAGTACCTAACTTACTCACATTTGACCTTAGATATTGACCTAGATGTTAGTCTTCCTGGTTTTAAAAGAAAGATTTTTTTGTACAACTCAAGGTACCTACAGTATCAATACACAAAAAAATAGTATATCCGTTATCTAGTACCCTTAGTACAAGCCTAGTGCTTTTGTAAACTTTTTAATGTAATCTTGACCCGTCCATTTGTCGGCCACCGAATTTGCAGATGGTGGTCTATTCTAATATAATAACTTAAAATAACGCACTCGACATTGTCACTAGATATTTAATAAAATAAAGACAAAGACATTTGAAACTAAAATAAAAGACGATCGAAGTAAAAACAAAAGACGATCGAAGTATGCAGTGAAGAAACACAAAAATCTCAGAAATTAAACTTTAGGTACACAAATGGGCGACCTAATCCTAAGTTTAGGATTAGGTCGGGCTAGATTGCGCTGTGTGGAACGTCCTGCGTTTTTTTTTGTCCTAATTTTGTCAAAAAACAGTGGCTCCCGTATGCAGGGTTGGGTTAGGTTTTTTGTATCCATGCGTGCTGTTAACGGGGCTTTCCTATGCAAAATATGTCTGTTTGTTGGTCGGCATCGATCACGCGATGGCACTCATTCGAAATTCACACATTTCGATTTGGCGGGAATGGGGCGGGAACATGACGTTGTGCTTTTTATTTACTTCTCTGTCTTATAAACTTTTTGATCTAACAGGATTGGAACTCATAATTTTATATTTCCCGGGTCTTATTCGCGTGCTTTTTTTTACTTTTTAATTTTCTTAATTTTCTTTTCTCTGTCTCAGATTATGGCCATTTGGCCGGTTTTTTATTTACACCTAATAAAGTAACCTTTGGGACCTTAGCATCTGGTAAAAGTTATTATAACTCGCTAGGTCTTCCTGACAGACGGACGGACAAGCGGAGTACGGAACCCTAAAAACCGTTTATAAACCAATATATCATCTATGTAAATTTAGTTTTAAATAGTTTAACGTATACTTAGATCAAATGACATCAGTAGCATAAGCAGACAGATCAATAGATATTAATTATGTACTGTCCATGAAATTGTTTTATAATTATGTCGCGAGGTTTTAGGGTTCCGTACACAAAGGGTATAAACGGGACCATGCTGTATTTCATGAACTGTGATTGTTAGACAGTTGAAATTTTCACAGATGATGTATTTTTTGTTACCTCTATAACAACAAATACTTAAAACAGAATAAAACAAATGTTTAAGATACGCAACGAAACCGCGATGTATTTTTACCACTAGCGCCATCTAGTGATGGAGTGACAGACTGATGCCAATGCAGTGGTAAAATAAATTTTAACGTTCGCGTTGCGTTCACGAATTGGTTGGTCTAGTGTTCATATAAGGCTTCTATATGAAATTTAAAATGTAAATTGTGATAATGGTACGGAACCCTTCATGTGCGAGTCCAACTCGCACTTGGCCGGTTTTTTTACTTGCGTAGTTACGGTCTGCATCGTAGCCGGGTATTCGTCCTCCACGCCATAGAGGTCGTCGCAATGACGCTATCTGCTGAATATTAATGGCAAATTAATTTCCGTTAAATTTAATTCAGGTACAATACAGAAGTTCCAACCAAAAATTCAAAAAATGCAGTCGCATCGATTCGGTTCGATGGATTTTAGGCTTAAAACGCACTGCGATTCAACGCAAGCGGTTTACGAATAGCTGAAAACGCAGAACCGCGTATCAACACGCAAAATCTGTCATTGAATAAAACGCTAATGCGTGGGCTTGTATAGAAAGCTATGTGTTGCATTTTTATGCGGTTTCAGACCTACGGGAAAACGCAGGCGTTTAATCGCAGTGCGTACACGCCTTAGTCTATGAGGTGTAATTCATTAGATTCGTAATAAAATCATGATCACTTGCCGATTTTTGGTATTTTTGGATAAATTTGCACTTTGAAAGCTGTAGCGAAACTTCCAAAAAATGGTTGAAATAAATATAAAAGTTGGAAAAAAAAATTATATGTAGCTGAGGCATAGTTATGACATTTTAGATGTCATTTTCCGAAATGCTCCTTTTGAGAAGTGCACATTATGAGAATTTCCCCATGTGAGAAATGCACATTCTGCGAAATGTACATTTTTCGGTGAGTGCTCATTTTGCGAAGTGCGCCATAAGCGTCAGAGCCCATGATTCAAGCTCAGCTAGACAAGTACCTACTGCCTTACAGCCGAATACTGAAATAATACATTTAATTAATTAATAGTTAAGTACGTAAGTGAATTTACAAATTGAATGAAATGAAAAGTTAATTGTATAAATGATAATTAAACATTTGATAGCACCCCTGTGTCATCGCCCTTAGGAAGTGTACCTATCTACACTTTCTAAGGGCGATCTTAATAATTAAAGGGGAGGTAAAACTTAAATATTATGTTACAGTCAAAACTATGTAATCGTTGTTGTTACATAAAGTTACATCAATATATGATTTGTAACGATGACACAGTTATACCTAGGGGTAAATGCAGTAATTCTTAATGCAAAGCGCCATAGGTTTTACGATGGAAAATATGTTTGTCATACGTTATCTTGACGATTATCGCCTTATCCCTGTTTACTTGTACTTATCGTTTGTATGATTAAATAGGTATTTCAAAAGGGGCTTGTCTTATCAGCTTTAGCTAAAAATAAATAGAAATATGCGTTACATATTATTAGTGTCCGACCGAAAGTTCGGGTTCGGTTTCGACCGAGTTTCGTCCAAAAATCAAGTTTCGGCGGCAGTTTCGGTTTCGGCCAAAATTGGCCGAAACTTTTGCTGAAACCGAAGCTGATTTTGGAAGTTGTCGTGCACGCTCGCCTAACTTCGTTAAAAAATAATAAAAATATTATTAATATATTTTATATTATATTAAATAAATGATTACAACAAACTTAATATACTGTGTTTAATGTACTAAATAATGCAGAATAATGGGTAAAATGCACCAAATTCCAGTATTTTAAGGAATTTTATACTTGACTACGTAAGTTTCGGTTTTGGGTTTCGGGCGAAACTGAAGCCACGCGTGGCTTCAGTTTTGCCCGAAATTATTCGGCCATGGCCACGGCCGAATAGTTCCGTAGACGGCCACCATCACTTTCAGTAGAATACGCGCGACAACAGCGCAACATGGCGCAAATCAATTCGGCACAAAGATCTAATGTCATTTTGTATGGTATAGCAATTCCAGCGTAGGTACTTGTATAGTTTCATAACGCAAGCGGTTTACAGATATCTGAAAACGCAGAACCGCGTATCAACACGCAAAATCAGTAGGTACCTACTGATGGTGGGGGGGACTCAGTAGCTGTAAACTAAGAGGCGAACGCCTGGCTACCAACCCGAAAACCCGAGTTAGCGGGCTCGAGGGTCCTTTCCGCGAGGAAGGGGGCGCGTGCACGACCACTAATAAAATCAGCTCTGTCCTTGGTAATGAACTCGGGGGGGCTCAACGGCTCAACTCAACGGCTTTGGGGGCCTCGAGACGGTGGTGTGACTGTACTTCTAGGAGAGGAGTCGTCTCTTAGGACAGAGATGAGGCCTTGAAGGCTGTCGAGGTTGATGGATGTAGTCCACGAGGAATTCCTACTGGCCTCGACACTTGCGAAGAGAGGGACGCCGTTGAGGTTTAGCCGTTGGGGTTTAGTTGTGGTACCAGGGAGCCCAACAAACCGGGTTATTTGCCCCGAGAGTGGCCTGGACAGTACATAACCCACGTAAAAAAACTATTGCATGAAGCTGCCCGACTTTAGATTACATAACAGAGAAGTCGGTTGCTTTGTATGTGGACAAGCTAATTATTACTATTTTATCATTTTTTTCGAAGTCGGGTTTTGACTTTTATAGATTTTCGTCACTTCTTCTTATAATAATGTGAATAAGCATGCAACAAGTTACATACCGTGCAAAAATCACACTTAAACAGACTTTGCCTAGCTGTAGCCTACCTAGCTGAAAGAAACGCTAATGCGTGGGCTTGTATAGAAAGCTATGTGTTGCATTTTTTGCGGTTTCATACCTACGGGAAAACGCGTTTATTTGCAGTGCCACCTCAAAACCACCCTTGCCATTTCCAACCAAAAAAAACCGGCCAAGTGCGAGTCGGACTCCCGCACGAAGGGGAACCCTTATCCCTCCTTACCATTATCTATACATGATCTAAAATTAAAAATTAAATTAAAAGTCATTTATTTCAGGCAAGTATACATACACCCATACATAAATATTAAAATGTCATAAGATAAAAAGTAAATAATAAGTCATTAAAAAATCAAATTCAAAATTGTTTTGTTTTGAAAGTTAAATTGCAATTTACGATTTATGACGTATTAAAAAAAAACGGACGGACGGACAGACGGACATGACGAATCTATATAAGGGTTCCGTTTTTTGCTATTTGGCTACGGAACCCTAAAAAAGGATCATCACAATGTCCACAAAAAAGGAAATAGCCATAACCTAATTGAGAACCTCCTCCATTGTTTGAAGTCGGTTAAAAATAGATAAACTGTCATTTGAAATGATTATTATAATTGGTTATAAATTTTCTAAATGGTTGCCTCACGTGCATGCAGTACTTTTTTAACTACCTCGCGTCGTATTCAATGGAAAATATTTTGTTTTATTGACTATTCTGTTGTCGTATGTTTTTAGGGTTCAGTATCCAAATAGTAAAAACGGTAACCTTTTAAGACTCTACTGTCCGTCTCTGACACCATCCTGTATCTCGTAAACCATGATAACATATCTAAAACCCCTGTAACAACAAATATCTACTTAAAACAGAATAAAGTAAATATTTAAGTGGGGCTCTCATACAACAAACGTCTTTTTATTTGTGTGATATTGGTACGGACGGAACCCTTCGTGCGCGAGTCCGACGCGCACTTAGCCGGTTTTTTATATATGATGAATGCTCTAAAATCACCCACAATAAATTTATATCATTAGGGCGGGCTTTTGTTTAACGGTCAACTAATATACGTGTTTATTTGTAACTAGCTATGCCCCGAAGTTTCACCCGCGTAAGTCCCGATCCCGCGGGAATATCGGCATAAAAGTAGCCTTTGTGATAATCCGGATCTCCAGCTATGTGCATAACAAGTTTCATGACAATCGGTCCAGTAGTTTTTGCGTGAAGGGATAGCAAACATACTCGTTAACTTAGCCCCTGACGTATTGACCAGTCTTTCCTCTGGAAATGGCTGGGACAAGCTTATTGCCATCTATTCCACCCATATAGGTGGCAATAAGCAATACTCCACTTCGGGGCGGATCGCTAGTGTATTTATAAGATAACTAGCTGCGTCCCGCGGTTTCACCCGCGTAAGTTCTGATCTGCTTAATTGATTAGGTAGAACGCAAATTTTGAATAGAGTTTCCGTATTCGACCGTAAGTCATTCACAGCCGAATACAGAAACGCCACTCAAAATTTGAGTTCTACTTAAACAACTAAGCACCTCTCAAATTCAAATCTTACCATACTATTTTTAAATTTGGAAGCTGCTCAATTAAGTACGCCTGAAATTTAAATAAAGTAAAAGACTTCATGGACGTAATACACTAACCGCCTTACACTTGTTCCACGCCAAAGTATCAGAAAACAGCAGGTGCTCGCAATTAAAGGATGGCGCACGGCCTTACGGAACTGCATTGTTTAAATACTGCCGCCGCCCGTAATAATACCTTGCCATCTTCATTTGTATTCAATGCGTTTATTTTTGTTGTCAAGCCGATAACTGTAACAGTTGCTTCGTCAGAAGCTAGGGGGGAAAAGATACCTACTCGTTTCTCCTTACAAACTTTACAAACGTAGTCGACTGTCTCCTCCCTAGACATTAGCAACTAAGAAAATATTGTAAGTCATACATAATAAATGGCATTGCAAATAAAAGCCCCCGCCGGAAATGGTGGGTTGATGCGAAAATCCCACTGAGGTAGGTACTTGGTCCAGTCACTGACTTCGTAAAAGCAATGAAGACTAGACAAGTCCATGTTAAGATACACCCTATCTTAACATTGACTTGTCCCCCTATCTATAAGAAAAGATTGATTCAGAGCAATGAATACTAATTTTGGTTCTAGACATATTCTGCCGGTAAATCTCATGTTGTAACCCTTTAATAAAAAAGCTCTTTTTGTTTTTCAGATTTTAGCATTAGCAAAACAGCTAGACATGACCGAGCGTCAAGTCGAGCGCTGGCTGCGTCTTCGTCGCTCACAGGACAAGCCCTCGACATTGGTCAAGTTCTGCGAAAATATGTGGAGATTTACCTTTTACTTTTACAACTTTTCCTACGGTCTCTACATCCTTTGGGATAAGAAGTGGCTCTGGAACGTTGATCACTGTTATTTTGGATATCCCCATCAGGTAATCATGTTTATAATCTACCACTTCTGGACATAAGCCCCTTCTGCGGCCCTTATGATTCTGTGCTTCCCTCATCCAGGGCTTATTGTCAACTTTAATGATATCATCTACCTATCTTACTATCGGCGGACATTCAAACTTTCTTTTCCCTAACCTCGGTCACCACTCTGTAGTCCATTTACTCCACCTGTCTAGCCAAATATCCTTACCAATTTCCCTTGAGGGAACTTTCTATGGACACAAATGAAAGAAATGACAGTGTTACTTGTTTTAACTTGTAACTTCTGACTGTTTTGTGAACTTATACAATTGTTGTTCCTTTCCAGGGTGTCACAAACGATATATGGTGGTACTACATGGTCTCATCAGCTTTTTATTGGGCATTAACCATATCTCAATTCTATGACGTCCGGCGTAAGGACTTCTGGCAGATGTTCATCCACCACATCGCGACTATAGCCCTACTGTCGTTCAGTTGGGTCTGCAATCTCCACAGAATCGGGACCCTGGTGCTGTTGCTGCATGATTGTGCTGATATATTCCTGGATGGGGCTAAGGCAGCCAAATATGCGAACTATCAAAAATTGTGCGATTGTATATTCGCTGTGTTTACAGTGGCTTGGATTGTTACCAGATTAGGGTTCTATCCGTTCTATATTATCTGGAGGTGAGTCCCATTTCTATTTTTTTATTTAGCTCGCTGTCTCTTATTGCTGATCTCCAGTTGTTTCTAATTTTTGATTACAAACATCTTTCATCATCAAAAATATTTGTGGTAATCTAAAGTAATCTAGTGGGGTCCTTTGGCCGCTTAGTGCGCCGGGTAGAAATCGTTAGGGCAATCTTTTACCAGAATCTAAATTTGAAGCCTGCCTCTTTTTACCACTTCATCACTTACTATGTAGTGAGAAATAACATTTGGTAAGACAGTTCCCCTAGAGCCTAGCGGCACCTGCCAATCTTTAATGGTCGTGAGGTTAAACAGCGCTTGGCGCGGTCATTACTTGGATGGGTGACCGATAATGTGTGTGGCATAAATCATTTTCACGAGCTCCCCAAGCTTCGGAAGGCACATTAAGCAGTTTGTCCCGGTTGTTATATCTGATAGCAATCGTTTGCTTCAAGTTAGAGGGTTTAGTGCGACATGAGAACCCCCTAGGTGAGCCACACCACTATACAAAAATAAGAAGTTTCTCCTAAACCTAGAAATCAACAAACTTGAAATTTTCCAGCACATGGATCCGCGCGCCAATGCTGCTTCCATTCTTCCCAGCGTACTACATCTTCAACGCGCTGCTGTGTCTGCTGCAAGTGCTGCATCTCGTCTGGACCTGGCTTATTCTGCAGGTGGCTTATAAAGCTATCAGCGCTGGACAGGTTAGTTCTAAACACCTCGAAGCTGAAGACTGGAGTCAGTGCATTTGAACCAACCGAGCCAGAGAGTATTTGGTACCTTTGTTCATATATTTAGTACCTACGTGTTTCTGAACACATTAACGGTGCGAAGTGGCCGGCCATTCTGACGTCAGGGTGGCCGGACCACCTTCAATATCCCGCCATCCATAAATAAATGCTCCACGTTATTTTTCGGAATAAAATATTCCCTAAAGTGGGTAACACTTAATTTTAAATTCTCAATTTATCTGTGTTTTTCAGATGGAAGGTGACATCAGGAGTTCTAGTTCAGAAATAAGCGACAGTTCGCATCAATCCAACCACAGCACTCCCAATAAGGTCAATAACAAAAAGTAAGTACAGAGTAGCTATTGTATAGCTTTTATCGCGGGCGCGACCGAATCAAGAAATTCCGTAACGAAAATAAAACCTAACCTACCAGAACCACTGAAACCACTGCAACCTGCATAGATAACGTCTTCATATCCGAAGATGTTACTGCTACTAGCAAATCTGTTATAAACAAATTACAATCAGATCATAGTGGCCAGTTAGTCAATTTTGTAATAGTAAAAAAACCAATACCCAAAAGAAAAATAACATATGTGCCAGTAACTGCCGTTCGACTAGAGAAACTTAAATTGAATTTGGCTAACACCATGCCATTTCTACCATGTGATATGGATGCAAACATATTATACAACAACTTTTTTTCGGTTCTTAACGAACAATTTCAATCTATTTTCACGTCCAGATCAATGGTGGTATCAGGCAAGCGTGAGTTCAGTGACTGGGCCACGGTCGGCATTCATAGAAGCAGACGAAAACTTTACCAGTTGTATGCAGAGAGACAGTTTCATACATCAGAAGAGTTTAGGGCTTACGTTAAAAATTACTCAAAGATATTTAAAAGAGTTTGTATACTAGCGAAGTCCTTACACATTAAATCTACAATAAAGAATAGTAATGATAAAATTAAAGCCACTTGGAAAATAATAAATGCTGAAACTGGTAAAGTCTTAAACAAAAATATTGATTTTAAGTTGGACATTGGCGGAAGGATGACAAACACTGACCAAGATGTTGCGAATGAGTTTGAGAATTTTTTCACTAATGTGCCTACTACTCTGACAAAAGCCCTAAACTCATCTACCCCCATTGCTAAATCTCTTTTAGAAGCAAATGTACCTGAATGTAGTAAAGCTTTTCAATTCAAATATGTTAAAAAACATGATATTTTAGTAATTCTTAAACAAATCAATGAAAAGAAAACTAAAGACTTATGGGGGATTTCTGTTCCTATTGTTAAATCCTTGATAGAAGTTATTGTACCTGAGCTTGTTATTATATTCAATAGGTGCATAGATTGTGGCGTGTTTCCTGATCAAATGAAATTTAGTAAAGTTATTCCATTATTTAAATCCGGTAGTACATCGGACCCCTCTAATTTTAGACCCATATCAGTACTACCTACATTAAGCAAAATTTTTGAAAAAATTATATTGAACCAGCTACTAAAGCATTTTGATGACAACAATATTTTACACAATAAACAGTTCGGTTTTAGTAAGGGTCGCTCGACTACTGATGCGGGCATTGCATTAATTGAAAACATATTTGATGCTTGGGAGGAGTCGCATGATGCATATGGCGTATTCTGTGACCTCTCCAAAGCGTTCGATTGTGTTCGACATGATACTTTGATCATGAAGCTACGACACTACGGTATCGGGGACAGCGCATTGGATCTTCTTTCTTCTTACCTGAGTGATAGGATTCAGTGTGTCGACATTAACGGTAAACGTTCCCCTGGATCACCTGTAACTTTAGAAGTTCCTCAAGGATCCATATTGGGACCTTTTTTATTTCTGGTATATATTAACGACTTACCTTTCCTCGTAAAGGAAAATCATGGGATAGTATTGTTTGCAGATGATACCTCATTGGTATTTAAAGTAAAAAGACGACAACCTAATATTGACGACGTGAACAATGCTCTCTCTAGATTAGTATATTGGTTTAATGTTAATAATATGCTACTAAATGGATCTAAAACTAAATGTATTCGATTCACACTACCAAATGTAAAACAAGTTAAAACCACTGTTAAAATTGATAATGAGGAGATCGAAATAGTCGATAAAGCTGTCTTTCTGGGTATAACTTTAGACGCTAAGCTTCAATGGGGCCCACACGTGGAAGCTCTGTCCAAAAGGCTTAGTTCCGCAGCTTATGCAGTTAAGAAAATCCGGGAATACACAGATGTTGAGACGGCCCGCCTAGTCTACTTCAGTTACTTTCACAGCATCATGTCATATGGTATCCTGCTGTGGGGGTGTGCTGCTGACATAGAAACCATTTTTGTTTTGCAAAAGAGAGCGGTGCGAGCTATCTACAAAATGGGCCCCAGGGAATCGCTTGAAGAAAAGTTTAAAGAGATAAACATTTTAACTGTGTACTCTCAATACATATATGAAAATCTGCTATACGTACATAAGAATAAATCAAGTAAATTTCACAAATACAGTGATGTCCGTCAGGTTAATTTGAGACATAAGAATGATCTGACTGTGCCCTATAGTAGGCTCCAGAAAATAAGTAAGTCGTTCTGTAGTACTAGTGTACTTTATTATAATAAACTACCAGAAGACGTATGTGACATGTCCATTACAAGATTCAAAAAATATATTAAGCTTAAATTGTGTAATAAGGCGTACTATAGCACGTCTAAATATTTTGATGAAAAGAATCCATGGACATGATTGTTAACTCCTCCTGTTCAAATTACAAATATCTGTATTATGACGATTGTAATATAAAACATGATAAAAAAAAAATAGTTGAAAAAAAAAACCCCATAAGTTTCTTGTGGTTTCTTCTCATCGGAGGGCGCGTTCCGAAACCTCGGTAAAATAAAATCTCGACGTTTCAAAACGTACGTATGTGTGTTTAATATACGTTCTAAATGAATAAATAATTTTGAGTTGAGTTGAGTTGAGTTACCACCCCCCACTCCGCCTACCATGTTGCCATGGTTACCATGTAGCTCGCCCGAGTGGTACAAAATAAAAAAAATATTATAATTGCATAAGTTAATAAAAAATGCTATGCAATAGCTTTACCGCGGCAGTCCCCGAGTGCCACACGTTTTTTTAAACAAGTCTCAACAAAATAAGAGTCCGACTCGCACCTAGCCGGTTTTTTATGTTTGTGAAAAAAAATGTTTGTTATATTTTCAGAGACACATAGGGCCGGCCGCGCCGGTCGGCGCTTCGCCACAGATCCCGTTCCCGGGTGAGAGACCTGACCTCTAAGAAAACATCGTGAGATATGCACTCTTTTACTTATTTTTAACGAAAAAAAGTTACACTTTTCAAAAGTAACGACTTTTCAAAAGTACTTAGTTTAACAAAAGTCGTTCGTTTATACAGGGTGTTTCGACGAGGGGGTATTAAGCCTAAAGGGGGTTGTTCTAGAGGTCAAGGCGAACATCTTTTATTCTACGACTTGGAAATTTGAACTTTTTTTTTCAAAATTTTAAACAAGTATCACTAAAAAAAACAGCTGTTTTTGTAAAAAAAAGTCAATGAATGTTTAGATTGTAGTGGTCCAAACTAAATAAAAGGACACCTTAAGGCCAATGACCTCAAACTCTATAAACAGCTGATTTTAATGCAAACTTTAAACTCGACATTTTCGAAAACTACTTCGAATTTCCAAAACTTGTAGAACAAAAGTTGTTCGCCTAGACGTCTAAAACAACCCCCTTTCGGCTTAATACCCCCTCCTCGGAGCACCGTGTATGTGTAAAAACACCCCTTAATAGGATTCTAGCTAATTTCCTATAAGTAACCCTGTATACTTTTTTTCTTTTATTTTGTTGTTTTCGATCGTGTATTATTTTATACTTTTTTGTTTCTTTTTGAATTTGATTTTTTTTAGGTCTCAAAAATTCGAAGGCCTTATAAAATTCAGGCCCTTATTATTGGGCCTCTTTGTAGGTATTAGATATCTAAAATTTGCGGCCTTTTCGTTTCAAAAGTTAGGTATAGACATTTTAAAACATCATAAAATTAAAAGCGTAGACTCCTATACGGAGTTTTTGTAGTATTAAGTAGTTAAAAACGCCTTTTAAATATTACTCGGGCCCTATGGGCCTTTTCAATATAAGGTTATAAAATATGGGCCTTTTTAATGTTACTCGGGCCTACGAGTCATTTCAATATTACTCGCGCCCTATTGCCGTTTTCATTATTAGGTTACAAAATATCGGCCTTTTAAATATTAGTCGGGTCATATGGACCTTTTTAATATTAGGTCATAGAAAATGCGCTTTTTTAATATTACTCGGGCCCTATGGGCCTTATTGCATTACACAGGGCCTTTGATAAGTGCTGAAGCCTTTGTTAATATTGAAGTCTTAAAATGCTTAGCCATTTAAAAATGTTATATTAGGTAAGTTATGGGGGCTATCTGATTTAAGGTTTTAAAAACCTTTATAATATCAATCAAGCCTTAATCTGCTATTTTTGTATAAGGGAATCATTATTTGAGATAGTAGGCGTTTTTTGTATTACACAGGGCTTGTATTAGGGCTTTTTTATATTTCTAATGCCCTCACAGTATGGGAATCAAATATTAATAAAGCCTTTAAAAATGAAGTTTTCTTTAATATATCTAAGCTTCTCTTAATATATCTAAGGCTGGCTTGCCCAACTACATCGGACTAACTAATCCGGAATAGAGCATAGCATGGAGTAGGTAGCGAGATCTCGACATTTTGTATTGACATTTGCTAATTCGTGCTAGCTTATCTGGTTTATGGCCTATTCAATCTGGCCTAATATACCTTATTAATAGAAGTAAAGCTTAAAAAATCAAACACAATCCGCAAACATGCCTAAGTTGTAGTAGATGGTTAAATACAGATGCATAGATTCAGCGTGTGAGCCACCGACGCCGGTGGATTAAATGGTTAAGTCACATCTTTACTCTCTGATCGAGTAAAGATGCGTTGTTGGTTCGAATCCCGCTCAGCCTCGACCATCTGTTGTATTATTGCAGATGTTTTTTTCCTTTACAAAATATCCTGGATTAAGTCTACACTGGGTGTAGACTTACTCACTTAAAATAAAAATAGGATACAAATAAAGCTCTTAGATATGATGCCTTTTAATACAAGTCGGGCTGAGCTATGCGGCTTTTTAGTATAATATGACAAAGGCCCTAATAGGGGCTTTTTAGTATTAGGCCTAAAAATGCCTTTCTAGGATTATAAATGAATAAATAGGACATAATCCTTAGGACGCTTGCGATCTAGCACGCTGTTTTACTACAGATGTGTGTGTTGAGCTATATTATTAAGAGGCT
Source organism: Idaea biselata (assembly GCA_958496205.1). Lineage (NCBI taxonomy): Eukaryota > Metazoa > Arthropoda > Insecta > Lepidoptera > Geometridae > Idaea > Idaea biselata. The sequence goes on along the minus strand of OY292405.1, from coordinate 20,652,878 downwards.
ATCGTGCATTATTTGGCGGAAATAAAAAAAAATATTTAAAAAAAAATGAGTCAAAGATAGGTGATATCGGGTTTTTGACCACTTCTCGCATGGGTATTTTCCACTGGTGAGACTGGTGGTTAGATTAATCTGACCATCGGGTTTTTTTATTTTCTTCCCATTTGTCAAATTGATTTGACAACAATAAAAAGTACAATCCAAAACACATTTTGGTATATTTTACCGTTAACTATTGTAATTTTCATTGTTTCATATTTCTATATTTTTGTGCTATTTTTAGCAAGTCTCTGGACTTGCTAAAAATATTTTAGTGGATGCGCCTTCATTTCAATTAATTATATCGTGTTCTTTTTTTTCATTCCCGCCAAATTCTGTACGAGGTATTAAGTGTTCACAATAAAAAAAAATTAGCATTTTTACCAAATATTAGCGTGCCACAGATTATGCATTTATTTCGTACGAACGTACTTAATTTTTTTTAATCAAAATGTTCATTCCACTGTGTTTACCTAACCTAGGTAAATACTAGATGAAATGATTCAGAGGTTTTTTAAAGTTTTAAAGACACCAAAAAAAACTACTTTCCCAGGTAAATAAATTGGAATAAACCTTTATTTTATTACGATGAGGAACAAAAAGCATTTAAAATCTATTACAAAATAAAAATTCAACCACTTACCTATTTTAAGATTTTGCGACAACAGATTTAGACCAAGATATTACTGCAAAAATATGCAATTTTGAGGCTACCATAAAAATTAAAAAAAAGGGTTTTTTTTCTAAATTTTAATTACGTTTTATCGTACATTTCCATTGTTATTATTATTATATCTAATTTAAATTATATATATATCATTTTTTATTAATGTTACGTTGTAAATACTTAAAAATAAGTATAAATATTTTATTAAAATGTTTAAAACAGTACATTCTAAAAAGAGGAACAATTTATTTAGTGTTATCTTTTTCTACGTTATTTATAAAAAATAGTTTTTTTTGTACTTTTCAAGGCAAAACTTTTACAGTTAGTTTTGATATTCATAAAGGACGATGGTTGTTATGTAATTCTAATTTTCACAATCTAATAGGTAAGATATAATATCTACTTATGACATGTTAATGTTACACATGTCATTTAACGCTAATTTCAAAAAAAATGTACACACCCTCGTTTTCAACAGTCCCTCTAATTTAAATTAAAAAAAACCATTATTCTTTTGTGAACTTAGAGGGATTCTATTAATATTATTTTTGCAGTTAAAATGTAGTCTAACATTTTTATTTTAATTACTTACTTAGATAAAATGTTTAAAACATCGAAAAAAAAACATTCAGTTTTGTTACCGGATTATCATACTTTAAATTTACGGTCACTTATTAGGCGGCACAACAAAAATTGACAAGTGTATATAGATTTTTTTGAAATCGCGTCAAAATGTATAGCATTGTCCTATTAGAACTAAAGATTGAGTATACTCGGCTCTAGTGTACTCAGTCCGAGTGCACTCGGAATTCGGAATACACGCTTAGTTTTCTTATTCAATAAATAATTTAAGTACATACATATTAAATAACAATTATTTTTAAACTTAATACGGAATTGATAACTATTGTGACATATCAAAGAGTAAAACACCAAAAATCGTTTAGTTTTTAATCTGACTTAAATATAAATAAAATAAGTATTGCTGTCCAAATAACTTAATATTATTAAATAATTAAAAATCAACAATTTCTATTTATTTTATGTTTTATTTTGCCCTAAGTTTATTGAAGTATAATATTTTTAAAGATGTCTTTATCTTCTTTTATTTTATAGACAATTATATATTTTATTTTGATGTAGCTTCCTTACCCCAATAAATAAGTAATTAACAGTTATCAATACTTATGTCACAGACTATACTCGAAAGCGGTCAAAACAAGTTTTGACTAATAATCTTCAGTCAAAACTAGTTTTGACTTATATTTATCAGTCATGTCACAACTATATGTTTGACTAATGATTTTCCGTAAAACTAGTTATGACCAATGTTTTTCAGTCAAAACTTGTTTAGACTATTTTTTTTCAGTCAATACAAGTTTTGACTTGTAATTTTCAGTCAAAACTTGTTTTTTTACTGACCCTCCTGGTCAAAATCAAAACGGTTTAACATAAAAACGTCTTCATGAAAACCTACACGGATAGGTTAGGTGTAATGTGACCATACGCTTGAGCGAACAGAGGTTTCTATGTTTTTTGGTTGGTTCAGGTTACGGCCAAAACTAGTTTTGTCTGCTTTTTTTTTTCAAACAAAATTAATTGTGACCTCTCGTGTTTTGACTGCAACACAATTATATTTAATTATTTCAGGGACCATACATTATAAAATAATATTACAGTCAAATTACTTACTATGGTGTGATTATTTGGGATCAACAAATACAGGTACCGGAAAACTTCTTGAAAAATAACTTGAAAAGTCGACTTCTGCGCATCCGCCATTTTTATCAAGAAATTTGTCGGCACCTGTATTTACCAGCATCGATTCCTTTTACACGTGGTATTCCCGATTATAAAATACAAAAAAACATTAACCTCCTAGTCTAAACTTCGTTGTATTATCTATCATAATTTGAAATACCTCCTAACTTCTGGACCCGTACCATAGGTTTTAATACTCGTAGCGCACAACTACAACAAAAAAAATTATCTATTTTATTTTTTGTTTTAATAGAAATAGAAAACATTTTATAACCTTATACAGGGTGTCCCAGAAACGAGTGTCAAGCGAAAGTCCAGAGGTAGAGGACCTTAAGGGGTACCCGAATCACCCCCATGTATGTTCCGCGATTTTTCGTAGTTTAGAAGTTATGGCCTTTTTTCTCATTTTTCTACTAAAATGCGACAACTGACACCGATTTGCTCATACTGACTGCAATAATTGAGATAATTGGCTGATTACTTTTCAAATGTAGAGCTGAATAATAGGGTCATGTTACCTGTTACAAAAAAAAGGTGTGACACTAACCAAACTGTTACAAATTAAAAAAGAATTTCATAAAGTGAGCGTTGATAAAACGCTATAAACTCTTTAAAGAGGAATTAAAAGAAAAACTCGCCTATTATTTTTTTTCCAAACCAACTTCAAAAACTTCCTTACTTCACTAGCTATCCACCCTATTAATTTTATTGGTATATCGCGTTTTAACAACGCTCACTTTATGAATTTTTTTTTTAATTTGTAACAGTTTGGTTAGTGTCACGCCTTTTTTTGTAACAGATAACATGACCCTATTATTCAGCTCCATATTTGAAAAGTAATCAGCCAATTATCTCAATTATTGGAGTCAGTATGAGCAAATCGGTGTCAGTTGTCGCATTTTAGTAGAAAAATGAGAAAAAAGGCCATAACTTCTAAACTACGAAAAATCGCGGAACATACATGGGGGTGATTCGGGTACCCCTTAAGGTCCTTTACCTCTGGACTTTCGCTTGACACTCGTTTCTGGGACACCCTGTATACACATTAGGCACATTAAGACAAGCAAGTGATCTTATCTTTTACTTTTTGAGGCACTGAAACCCCTAAAAATAAAAAGACGAAACAAAACAACGTAGAAAACAAAAAAAAAACATATTCGACTTAGCGATCTCAAGCGCTGGTACGGATTACCAGTAATCGCGAGTTTGAATTCCGCAGAGTACGATTTTTTTCAGCATTTTTTAAAAACAATATAATTCTTAAGTGCGGGTAAATTACAATTTTTTTTTAAATAAATTAATAAAAAAATGCATTCGAGAAAAATTCGAGAAACAACACTCAAAACTGAACTTAAAATTTAAAATTTACACGTCATGTCTATGACTATGTATGTATTATGTCTTTTGCAACAATGCCTAATGCAGGGGGCGTTCTACCCACTACGCTATTAAATTGTTGTTGTCATTAAATTGTTTTCAGTAAATAAATAATAAAAATAAGTTTAAAAACTGCACAGTGCACTGTACGGCTATCAAGACATCATGGTACGGGTCCAGTACCCTAGTTAGACATAAGATAGATAATTTTAAGCTAGCTTCTAAATGCGAGCATCACTTTTAAAATAACTTAGGCTAGCGAACAGAGGCTTTGATTCGGTGGGTGCTAACCCTTATACTTAATCTTAAGTAAGGGTAATTTACGGTCAATTACCTCAAGTTTTTGCTCGTTCAATTCTAAATTTCTTAAGAGGAAAGGATACCGGCTCTTTCTCCATACAAAGGTTTTTCATATTCTAATTATCATAGAAAGTAGGACATCAATTATCATAGAAATTAGGTACTAAGTTAATTAAAATATGAAAAAAAAACCTTATCGTAAGGGCATGGTCATTGGTCATGACAAAATATAGGTTTTATAGCATACATATAATTTTTGCTCTAATGTCTTTATCCAGGGAGGAAATTTTCGACTATGTTTGTATGGAGTAAGAGTTGGTATCCTTTACTCTTAAGTATTTCCTCCTAAGGGTTTTAACACTTTATAACATAATATTAAGGTGGTATTATCTCAAAATGAGAACACACATTGTTACAATTTAAATTATGTTTTTTGACTACAAATATTATTTAAAAATCAAACGAGATTTATCTTTTTTATTTTTTTATTACGGAGCTCAATATTTTAAACACTAATTAAACAATTTAATTAGTGACATAATATCGAGCTCCATATTAAAGATATTAAAAAACATAGGTAGGTAGTAGGTATATGGTTAATTTCTTTAGTATAGTATTTTCAAATAATATTTTTGTAGTCAAAACAACCATGTCATGTCAGCTTAAAATCGTATACTTAATATCCTATATTTAAAAAAACAACGCAAAAAATAAGTAATTAAAAAACGAATATTGTCGTTGAAAGTCCGCGAAACTATTACTAAGTATAAAATATAATTAAGTTTTAAATTCTTGCCTTTTTCTATACTAACAGGCGTATTCAAAAACGACCCTACGCATGGTATAAGCTTTTCTCACGTTTTAGCCCCCAAGAGCAGGACAAAACATTAAACCACGCATAGGGTCGTTTGTAAATAAGTAAAAATAATATTACTAAGTTTATCTTATGAATAGCTTAATCCTTAAAACTAGAAAAAAATGCACATTTCATAAGATGTAAGACACTGACGGCCGAATACAGAAACGCAACTCAAAATTTGAGTTCTACTTAAACAACTAAGTACCTCTTGAATTCAAAAATTCCCATATAATTTTTAAATTTAGAAGCTGCTCAGTTATTTAAGTACGCCTCAAATTTTAAGTGGCGTTTCTGTCACAGTTTCTGTATTCAGCTAATGATTTCATATAAAAAACTACTACCTATATTAGTATTTAAGAAAAAAATAGTCAATTTTGTGACTATTCTTTTTTTTTGTTTAAAAGGACTATTTGACGTGTCGAAGCGTACTTCTCCATACAACGTGCGTAAAAAGAAAAACCTCTTTTCATCCCTTAAGGTTTAGTTTCTTATTCTAATTAGATTCGGAAGAAGTGACCATTAATTAGAATATGAAAAACAAACAGGGGTATCCTTTCCTCTTAACATTATCCGATTTTGATATTTTTTGTGTAATTAACTCGGAACTGGGTCGGATCCTTTTCCCTTTTAACAGGTTTTTTTAATAGTATTTTTTTATAGGAAGGTAGGGTCAGATGAGGCATTTGAAACACCGGGGCAAGGCAATAACTTAAATTGCTAATGATGTCATTAAAGAAACCGGTAACCTTCGACTCTACCTTATCCTGAATTAACTATTGTAGTAGGTACCTTAGTAGAGTCGAAGGGTACTGGTTTCTTTAATGACATTGTAGGAAATTACCGTTATTGCATTTGCCCCGGTATTGCAAATGCCCCATCTGACCAACTTACTTATTAAAAAAAATGAATATGTAAGTTTATTCCTACTTTTTTGTGAAATAAGTATAAAAACTCACAGACGGACAGTGGAAGGGTCCCGTTTTTATGCCGGCCTTCCACTGCAAGCAGAGCGGAGTTAAAAATATGTCAGTTTAACATCCAACGATTGTTTCCATTGCGCGAAAGAGTTGTATGACTATGAAAACAACCGTTGTATGTTGAACTGACACATTAATGACTCCGCTCTGCTCGCAGTGGAAAGCCGGCATTTCCCACGGAACGGTAAAGTGGAAAAGATGTTTTTCTTATCTTGAGTCACGTGACCAATAGTCCAATAAGTTACAGATTGTATTCATTGTTGAAATTATGTTGTACCGTTATATTTTATTGTGTTTTTTAAATATTATGTACAAGGTGTCATTGAATGGCGTATCTATACTAAAATCTGTTTTTTTTTAACTAATTAGTAATTACTACTTACATACCGACAGCCGACATTCGTGCGCGGTCGGCCAGGATGCGAAACCACGACCTACGGAATGAAAGTCGCAGTATCTACTACTAGACCAACACCGCTCTAGTGTACCTTACTGTAACTAAGTTGAGAAAAATCCCATGATTGTTTTAGCGTTTCAATGACACCTTGTAAGTCCTATTAATTTTAGTTTAGATATAAGGTAATGGAAGGCGATTTTTAATACATAAATAAGCAATTAACATTTCGTATGTTTATTTGTAGCGTAGCATATTTCCCTTCATTCTTAAGAACATCTATACATATAATAAAATCGTAACTCAGCGGTGTCTGTTTTTGGAAGATATAAAAAAAATATAAATTGTATGGGTATCTATTAACGCAGCAGAACCTATTTTTCTGTTTTTCTGGTTGTCTGTTTGTCTGTTTGTCTGTTTATCTGTTTGTCTGTTTGTGTGTGCCTTTGTGCCCGCTAATCTCAGAAACGGCTTATCCGATTTTAACCAAATTTGGTATGCAGATAGCTTTAGACCCCGATTAACATATAGGCTATTTTTTATCCGGATATTTAATCCGGTTATCCGGATAAAGAGTTTTTTCTGCTTTTACTTAATTAGTTTGAATGTTGTATTGAAGAAATATGTTGTGTGGAATCAACCCATGATTAACCGGATATCCGGTCGAAAATAAAAAAACCGGATATCCAGTTTTTTTTTCAGGAAATTTCTAAAATACCGTATACCTAGACAGGTATACGAAGGATCCGGATATGTGGAGAGACCTCCACATATCCGGATCCTTCGGACATACGGAAATTCTTTATAATGGCTGTTTTTAACCGACTTTAAAAAAAACAGGAGGTGCTCAATTCTAGCCGCATACTGTTTGTATGTGAATATGTTCACACCGTACTCCGGCAAATAAAGTCCGGTTTCGATCATTTATTTTTTATTTGGAAAGTTGGTCCCATAAATTGTTGGTGAAGATCTGATGAGAACGTTCGGAATGATAAGCAGAATAGCATCCCACAATGCTGTAAATTACTAATTTTTAGACTTTCATCAATAGAATCGGCTTATAAAGAACTAGGTACAAATTGATGGACCTCCTGAAACCACCTTCTCAAAAATCCCTCAGTGATTAAAGTTGTAACCGTAACTTTAACGCAACAGTAATAGCAATTTTGATAATTTTTAGTGGCAGTCGAAGATGCAATAAAAATGATTAAAAAATATAGCTGTAATCGGGAAGTTTTACTGGGTAGATTCCGATTGCATGTAGTTTACGTGGCACGATGGCAGCTGTGGATTCCGAGTCGAGGGTTCCGCGTTTGTATCACAGACCGCACTCCCTTTTTAAGAAACGGTGGCCTGCCGAGCCGAATGATGGCTTCCGATTCGAGGGCTGCGCGTTCGAGTCCCGAGTCCCGGACACGACGTTACGTTTTGCCCTCCAGATGGTCGTCCACCTTGCCGTTGTGAGGGGACTCAGTAGCTGCAAACCAAGAGGAGCACGACGTGGGAAACCGGGCTTGCCTGGCTTCTAATCCGTAATCCCGCGTCAGCGGGCTCGGGGTCCTTTCCGCAAGAAAGGGGCCGCGTGGAAGACAACCACTATAAAAAATCACCTCAGCCTCTGGTGGTGAACTCGGTGGGGGGCTTTATCACCGGCTTTGGGGACCTCGAGACGGTGGCGTGACCATGCCGAGGGAGGGAAGATGGAGAGAGATTGTCTATCGGGCAGAGGCAGAGATGAGGCTTGGAAAGGCCACCGTTGTCAGGATGTAGTCCATAAGGAATTCCCACTGGCCTCGACACTTGTGGAGCGAAGGACACCATGGGGGCTTAGATTATAAACCTATGGTAGGGAGCCCAACGAGAGTGGCCTGACGGTGCATAAGGCGCATTACCCACGTAATAAAAAAGATATCATGTAGTTAAGCTGCCCGACTTCAGCTTACATAACAGATAAGTCGGTTGCACTGTATGTAGGAGAGCTTATTTTTATTGTTTTGTCCTTTTTTTCGAAGTCGGGTTTTGATTTTTTTTTATATTTTCGATAAAGGCTACTTCTTATAATAAGTAATGCGAATAAGCATGCAACACGTTACCTACCGCTGCGCTGTGCAAAATCTACACTTAAATAGACTGTGCCATGATTCTCTTCTGTTCAGCAACAGACTTCCCTGGTTATCCGTTCAAGTGTAGACTTTTGCACAGCGATGGGTAGGTAGTCCGAAAAACGCTGACGAAGTCGCGGGCACAGCTATACATATAATAAAATCGTAACTCAGCGGTGTCTGTTTTTGGAAGATATAAAAAAAATATAAATTGTATGGGTATCTATTAACGCAGTAGAACCTATTTTTCTGTTTTTCTGGTTGTCTGTTTGTCTGTTTATCTGTTTGTCTGTTTGTGTGTGCCTTTGTGCCCGCTAATCTCAGAAACGGCTTAACCGATTTTAACCAAATTTGGTATTCAGATAGCTTTATACCCCGATTAACATATAGGCTATTTTTTATCCGGCTATTTAGTCCGGTTATCCGGATAAAGTGTTATTTCTACTTTTACCTAATTAGTTTGAATGTTGTATTGAAGAAGTATGTTGTGTACACATGATTAACCGGGTATCCGGTAGGTAATTAAAAAGCCGGATATCCGGTAATTCCTAAAATACCGTATACCTATGTCTCTCCATATATTCGGATCCTTCGGACATACGGAAATTTATAATGGTTGTTTTTAACCGGCTTTAAAAAAAGAGGAGCTTCTCAATTCGACCCGCATATTGTTTGTATGGGGATATGTTCACGCCGGACTCCAGCATATGAATATTCTTTTTAGATTTGGAAAGTGAGAGTCTCGAATTGGTCCCACAAATCGTTGGTGAAGATCTGATGAGAACCTTTGGAATGATGAGCAGAATAGCATCCCACAATGCAGTAAATTACTAATTTTTGGACTTCCATCAATATAATCAGCTTATAAAGAACTCGATACGAATTGATGGACCACCTGAAACTACCTTCTCATCAGAAAACTCCTCAATGATTAAAGTTACGGTTACAATTTTGATATTTTTAGTGGCAGTCGAAAATGCACCTAAAAGAGAAAAAAATATAGCTGAAATCGGGCAGATTTACGGGGTAGATGCAGATTGCATGTAGTTTACAAGCACGATGGCAGCTGCGGCAAAGTGTGGATTCCGAGTCGAGGGTACCGCGTTCGAGTCCCGAGTCCCGGGCACGACGTTACGTTTTACCCTTTGGGGGCCACGAGACGGTAGTGTGACCGTGCCGAGGGAGGGGGACGGAGAGGGATTGTCTTTCGGGCAGAGATGAGGCTTGGAAAGGCCGCCGTTGTCGGGGTTGACGGATGTAGTCCATGAGGAATTCCCACTGGCCTCGACACTTGTGGAGCGATGGACGCCTTTGGGGTTTAGTTGACAAACTGTTGTAGTGAGCCCAACAAACCGAGTCATTTGCCCCGAGAGTGGCCTGACGGTACACAAGGGGCATCACCCACGTAAAAAAATATTGCATTTAGTAAAGCTGGCAGACTTTAGATTATATAACAAATAAGTCGGTTGCTTTGTACAAGCTTATTATTATTATTTTATCCTTTTTTTCAAAGTCGGGTTTTAACTTTTATAGATTTTCGACACTTCTTCTTATAATAATGTGAATAAGCATGCAACAAGTTACATACCGATGTGCAAAAATCACACTTAAACAAACTCTGCCATGATTCTCTTCTGCTCATTACTTTCCTGGTCGTTCGTTTAATATTAAATAAATAGTCAAAATACCTATCAATTCATAATATCAATATTATCATTTACATCTACACTATCTACACTAATATGATAAGGAGGAAATATTTGTATTTTTGTATGTATAATGTGTCGTATGTTTGTAATGAATAAACTCAAAAACTACTGGACCGATTTCATAATTTATTTCACCATTAGAAAGCTACATTCACCCTGAGTAACATAGGCTACGTTTGATCCCGATATTCCCACGGGAACGGGACTTACGCGGCGCGTGAGTCTATCTATAAGCTATCTATACAAATGAAAGAAAGTCGTGTTAGTTACATAATTTAGATATAACTTAAAATCGGCTGAACCGATTTGGTTGAAAATTGGTGGGAAGGTAGCCACGGGATTTACGGAACTTTTGATCCCGTAAATCCCGCGGGATCGGTATTTACGTTACGTATAAAACCGCGGGGTGCAACTAGCTATTACATTATAATTAAAATAATTTTAATTGAGCGATGTCTGTTTTTGGAGGCCACTTTACAAAAAACACATTTTTAAATAGAACCTATTTCAGACAACAAACACATAAAACCAATTTTTGTTGTCTATTTATTTATTTGTCTGTGCGCGCTTATCACAGAAACGGCTCATATAAAAAAATCTGTAACCATCACACAGCGCCATCTAGCCCCACGGCCATGGTAAGCAACTAAGCTTGTGTTATGGTGATTAGAACGGATATAATACTTATATTTTCATTTCAATTCATAAAAAAGGCTCTAAAACAAATGTTATAAATTACAGACCAATATCTATTTTAAATGTATCTATTTACAATTTACAATGTAATCTATTTTACATAGAATCATTTATCCCCATATGATACGACATATTCCCATTCAACAGCATGGTTTTGTTCAAGGGCGATCTACAACTACTAATCTTGCTGTCTTCTCCAATGATGTTCTTAGTGCTATGGATAATGGCTATCAGGTGGATGTTGTATATACTGATTTTGAGAAGGCATTCGACCGCGTGGATCATTTGATTCTTCTTCGGAAGCTTCAGGAGTTAGGAATTCATGGCAATCTCCTCCGTTGGATGGAATCTTATCTGCGCAATCGATCTCAGGCTGTAGTGGTTGCAGGTTTTCGATCCGACTATGTGAGTGTTACTTCAGGGGTGCCCCAGGGGTCAATTCTCGGTCCGTTGCTTTATGCCGTGTACTTGTACGACGTGGGACATTGCCTGCGATCATCGCAGTTCTTGATGTACGCTGATGACACAAAAATATATAAAAGTATCAAAACCTTTTCAGATGCTCAGGAACTGCAAAGTGATCTCAATAGACTGTGTCACTACTATCAGGATAATCGTATCTCGGTTAACGCCTCTAAATGTTCAAAGATTACCTACACTCGTAAACGACACATAGTAAAACACACGTATTATCTAGATAACCAGCCAGTCGAGCAACTTAAGTGCACTCGTGACCTCGGTGTAGTTTTTGATGCAAAAATGACCATGTCGGATCATGTATCGGCAATTATCAATAAAGCATATAGAAACCTAGGTTTTGTGCTTCGAGTTAGTCAACCCTTCTCGGACATTAACTGCGTCAAAATGCCGTTTTTTGCGTACGTGAGAAGTGTTCTGGAATACTGTTGTGTTATCTGGAACCCCCAATATAAAAAGTACATTGAAGATATTGAGAGCATACAGTCTAAATTCATCAAACACTTAAATTACCGTACTAGAAGGAGAAATGTGTCTCATAATCTAATGAAGTCGGAAGCGCGTCGTACTTACCTACAACTGATGTTCATGTACGACATCTTGAACAATAACATCAACTGTCCCGATCTATTGTCGCTCTTTCTTCGTCTCACAGCTACGAATAAGCGAACTCGACACACTCGTTTGTTTAGTGAACCTCGCACAAATACTAAATATGCACAAAATTCCATAGTCTACCGCACATTGAGATGCTACAACGAACGATTCGTGTCATCTGATATCTTCTACTTATCTAAAAATATGTTTAAAAAGGATGTCTTTTCTGTGATGGCTGATTGATGGGTATACTTTATTTTACTTTCCTTAGACGGTCATATTGTTTTGGTTTCATAAGATGATTAAAACTTTTATTATTATTTTGCTATTGTTCTTAATGAGGTGGGTATGTGGGTATATATTATAATATTATTTATTGGAATTGTGTAGATATGTGTATTTATTTATATGTATCTATATATATTTTATGTACATTTGTATTAAGTCTGAGTGGTATTAATATAATATGTGTATTGTATTCTGTAGATTTATTTATAACAATATATTTATTTACTTATATGTCCTATAAATAACACAATAAGTATTATGTATATGTAACTATTGTGGCACTCTTTTTGTTCTTATTTTCTTGTTATATAACAAACTCTTTATCGACAACATATTAGTTTACTTAGGTATAAGCTTTTGGTTTATATAGTGCGAATCTTTTATTGGCTGTAAGAACTTTTTTTTTACTGTAAAGTTTACTTTTATACTATAAGAGCTGTTGATTCGATGATAATAAATAAAATAAAAAAAATTCTGTTAACAAAGTTTAAATATGACCATAGGCTACCTACTTTATAATATTACTAGGTGCGTCCCGCACTTTCACCCGCGTTAGTCTCGATCCCGTGGGAATTCCGGAATCAAAAGTAGCCTATGTTACTCAGGGTGAATGTAGCTTTCTAACGGTGAAAGAATTAATCTAATACATAAAATTTACATGTCACAATGTTAGTTACCGTACTCCTTCTCTAATATATAAAATGTCCATGTCACAATGTTAGTTACCGTACTCCTCCGAAACGGCGCGACCGATTTTTACCAAATTTTATATGCGTATTCAGTAGGTCTGAGAATCGGCTACTATCTAAATTTATAAGGCAAAACAACGTTTGCCGGGTCAGCTAGTAATAATAAGATAAAATCGGCTATGTAGTCACACAAAAATACAAATATTTCCTCTTTATAATATTAGTATAGTGGAGATCTCGGGAAAAGGCGTGTGGGCAGACCACCAGTCAGATGGTCCGAGGACATAATGGTGGGGCGACTTGGCATCGGAAAACCAGTGATAGAACTTTGTGGAAGGACCTTGGAGAGGCATATGCCCTGCAGTGGGCAAATACATGCTGCTGAAGAAGAAGAGAAGAAGAATATTAGTGTAGGTGGATAGTCTATGTTATAGATAGGCTAGGATAAGATAAGTATCGCCCGCCCGGTTTTGCATAGTGGGTAGGTGTTCGAACCACGCGAGTGAAGCTGCGGGCAAAAGGTAGCGTTATAATAAAATAGAATTAATTCAATTCAATTTTAATTGGATTAAATTCGACATACAAACAAGCAAGTCCCTAAAGGTTTCGTCCGCGTTCCAGTGAATATATTAGCCGTAAACAGAAACGTACTTTTTTTTGTAGTTTCTATATTTTTAATTCACCCGCGTAAGTCCCGATCCCGTGGGAATATCGGGATCAAAAGTAGCCTATGTTACTCCTCGATAAAGTAGCATTCTATCGGTGAAAGAATTTTTGAAATCGGCCCAGTAGCTTTTGAGTTTATTCATAAACACACACAAAAATACAAATCTTTGATCTTTATAATATTAGTGTAGATTGTATGTCCATTATTTTCAGATTTCAATGGTTTGGGCTGTAATATTTCAATTATTTACATATAGTCAGATAATTATGTCTTTAAGAGTACCTATTATTAATTATGTCCTGTTCAAAATATTATTTCCGCTTATTATCAAAAATAAAATTTCTTTATTGAATTCCCCACAATAACAATACCAAGTTATATTAACTTAATATAGTTAAAATCTAATTGGTGTTTAGACTATAGTGCTGTCATCTGCAAACATCATTCAATTTTTTGTTATTTTCGAAAGGTCATTTATATAAATGATGAAGAGTAGTGGCCCCAGTACACTTCCTTGAGGGACACCACATTTTTTTAAATTAGAAGAATAGATAGACTATCTTAATTTTTGCTTCTAAGAATACTTAAGTTATTTGTGTTGCTTGTGTTCTATTTAGGACTTATGATCGTAATAAGTCTAAAATAATTCCTCTAACGACATATAATAAGCTTCTGATTCCTTAGCAATATACTGTGATCAACATAGTCAAATGCCTTTGTTAGGTCCATATACCTGCTGGAATATTTTTGTCAATATTTATCACTACGGTATGCAAGAAAATGTAAACAGCTTTGTCAATATTTTTGTTTTTCATATCTGTTTATCGTCCCTTTTAAACAGCTAGTTGATAAATCTTATGTTTTTTTATTATTGCTCAAAGCATTTTTAGCTATATACATGGAAAAGCTGATTAGGTGCTGGTATATAGGTGATATCATACCTATATACCATCATAACCCGTGCTGTTTGTATTTTAGAGATTTTTTTTAACTTTATCTACGTCTTATGGCGTTGTTGGCGACATAAAAATGGAATCAGTATGTACGTATGTATCCATAACATACGAATACGAATAGGTATGTCATTAAGTTTGTCGTTATTCTGCAGCTTGTCAATAAAACAGTTGATTTTCTTTTCAAAGTGTCACTTGGAAAATGGATTTTTTTTACTTACTAAAACTACCTACTTGTTTTATATAATACACGCGGTTTCACCCGCATAAGTCCCGATCCCGTGGGAATACCGGGATCAAAAGTAGCCTATAGCCTTCCTCAATAAATGGACTATCCAACACCGAAAGAATTTTTCAAATCGGACCAGTGGTTCCTGAGATTAGCGCGTTCAAACAAACAAAAATACAAAGAAACAAACTCTTTCGCTTTATAATAGTAATAATAGAAGATAGATGACTGGTTTTTTCATAATTTATAATAATTTACATATTAATTTTTCAAGAATTTCGTATAAAAGAGGTGTTATAATTATTATAAATGTCATAAATTCTGCCTAAAGGGATAAAATGTTTTCAGATAGGTACCTACTTAGATTAAATCTAAGCAAAATACTAAGTAGGTAGGTATTTTTTTTACCTACCTACGTAAAAAATCTTATTTAAAAAAACTCTAAAAATTAAAAAAAATATGTAAGAATAACAATCAAAATAATCAACATTTTTTATTATTGTTTAGTGTTATTTCAAGCGTGATAACAATATATCTTCGATCTCTTTCTATTATATATCTACATCTACACTTCTACACACTAATATTATAAAGCGGAAAGATTTGTATGTGTGTTTGTGTGTATGTATGTTCGTAATGAAGAAACTCAAAAACTACTGGTCGGATTTCAAAAATACTTTTACCATTTAGTTAGCTACATTATCGTGGAGTAACATAGGATACTTGTACTCCCGATATTCCCACGGGATAGGGACTTATGGGAGTGTGATGTCCTATCGTCACGTGTTAGGTATGGGTAACTAAGTAGGGTAGTTTAGATAAACAACTGTATAGGTATTTGGGTATAGCTGTGGTCGCACGTCCGGTTGCTAGGACTGTCCGCAGCTCACTGCCACCCAGTGTTACCAAACCAAAGAAAAATAAGTCGGTAGAAATGTGGGCAAAATATCGGTAGAAAACGGGAGATTTTGTGACTAAATAAAATGAGGTAGTTTTATAAAAAAAAAAAAAAATTATAATAAAAAATCAGTCACTTTTGTTGTCATACCAATGCTCTTTTGACACAGCACAGTACCAAACATCTTTTGTCAATATTAAAATCAAAGCAACAGACCATCCATGTGACGCTTGGAATATAAAAGACCTTCAAACTTCAAGAAGATGAAAATTTGTTTCGTTTTCAATAAATTTATGCTAGAAAAAAAAATCTTTCTACATTAGCCGAAGAGTGAAGTGAAGTGAAAATATATCGAAAACAAATTTTGCCAAAATGGGGAATTCATCATCACCAGTCTTTAATTGCCTTACAGCTCCCCAAAATTCTATTGGGTCATTTGAATTTATACTATTTATAAGTATTCCGAAGTTCTCTCCATTCAGTTCAGTGTCAAGTTTTTGCAGATCGACCGTTAGTTGTTAATTAAATTTGGAAAAGCTCTGCATATGTGGATAATAGCCGATGTAGCTCCGGTTTTTAGATGATTTTTGTAGTAATGATAAAAAGACGGGAGAATTTTATCGCTTTACGGTAGATCGGGAGATTGGTTTGGAAATCAGTAGATCTCCCGTTAAATCGGGAGGTTCGGGAACGCTGCTGCCACCCCTACGCAGGGTTGCCAACTCATTATCTTAGGTTGGTGCTAAATGACATTTCAAATAGTGCTAGATTGATAAAAAAAATAAAAAATAAAAAAAAAAATTGGATTCTGCTTTGGTTTGTGTAAGAAGTTACATCGACTCCGCGGATAATTCTAAAATTTAGCGTTTAATACGGCTTTGCCGTTGATATTCCACGTTAAAGTGTTTTACTAAGGTGGTGGTGTCTGTGTTAGTGTATTGTCTCATTGTTAAGGTAAGCTGTGTTAGCTAAAAAACTCAACCATTTTTGTAATCCCATCTGGTGTTTACAAAAATGGCTGGTAACCACGTGCCGGACCCCGGGCCCCCGGACGACGTGGGGCTCTTTATTGAGGTGACAACGGAGGATTGTACCGAGGAGTTGCAGGTTCCTTCATCTGAGATAACAACGCAAACTCATTCTGAGTCAACATCTCAAACTCATTCCGAATCTACTACTCAAAAAAGATCGAGGGGCAATGATGATGCTCCAATTTTGCATAAATCCACAAAACATTTTGATAACTCCGATGCCAACTCAATGCCCAACGAGTCCTATATTCATCCTCTTCTTAAAGAAGAGAGCAGGCTTTATTTAGAAACCGACATTGGTCCCTTCATAGTACACATGAGCCTAGAAAGTGACCCCAATCGGGTAAATAATTTTCAACTGAAACCAATTCCTGTAGGACGCATGCTTTTTAGAAATAACATTAGGAATATCACCAAAGATGGAATTAAACAAGTCGGCAGAAATAGAGTGTCTATTCAATTTACTTCTGCAGTAGCAGCGAACCACTTTATAAAGAATCCTATCCCCAACCCATACCCCTTCAAATACATTATTCCCACATATAATTTCTCACGTATGGGTGTTGTTCGTGGTATTCCCTCGGCCATCTCCATGACCGAATTCGCAGAAGCTTTGGTTATCCCATCAAATTCCGGCATACTTTTGAAAGCAAGACGAATGCAGAGAAAAGAAAATGACAATGGCAACACAAAATTAATCCCAACTGGTACAGTTGTATTAACCTTCCAAGGCCAAAATCTTCCAGAACGTGTTTACCTGTACAATTCTTCCCTGTTGGTTGATACTTACCAATTACCCACAATTCAGTGCTATAACTGCTGTCGTTTTGGCCACGTTAAATCACAATGCCGATCGAAACCGAGATGTTACAGATGTGCTCAACCCCACATTGGCGAGAGTTGCCAACTAACTGAAAGTAATTCAACATGTCTTAACTGTGCCGGCTCCCACTTTGCCATTAATAAGAACTGCCCCGAACATAATCGACAAAAAAACATCAAGTCTATCATGACCACTAATAACATCCCATACTCAGAAGCAGCTCGTCAGTGTCCCTCTTCACGAAAATCATTTGCTGAGATTGCTCGAGACCAACCTTCTTCCTCTTTCTCTCGACCTCCCCCTCAAATCACCCATTCTCAAGCTTCTTCTAGACCTCCCACTTCCCAAATTTCTTATAGAAAAACTATAACGCGTCCCCCCCGTGCTAGAACTCCTTCTGGTACTGGTTACGACTTTTCTGCTCATCAGGACATAGTAAATACTCCCTGTTCTTCGCTTCCTAATGGAAGTGCATTTCCTAAGGACAACATTATTCCTTCTCAAAATGTCACATCCAACACTACTATGTTGGAACAACTAATTAACACCCTTATTGAAATGTTGACTTACTCAAGTCACATTGTCTTACCTGAAAACGTTGCCCAAAAGTTAATGAAAACAGTCGAGTTTGTTAAGACTCACAATGCTCCCCTTTCAATTGATCCAATGGAACAGTCGGAGTCTTAGACCCAAACAATCAGACTTATTTACTCTTATCAATGAATATAGGCCGGCCGCCTGTGCTATCTCTGAGACTTGGCTTGTTCCGGGTTCTCTTTTCAGAGTACCGGGGTATACCTGTCTTAGGGATGACAAAGGTGATGGTTACGCTGGCTGCGCATTAATAATTAAACATTCTCTCTCTTTCCGCCAAATCATTCTTCCCCCACTCCCTGATGGTATAAATGCTGTAGCTGCTGAAGTCTGTAATATCAACCTGCTATCAATTTATATACCTAAACCTAATGCTAATCTTAAACCCCATATCCTTAGCATTATTTCCACTGTGACTCACCCTACTATTATCATGGGTGATTTTAACTGCCATCACACATCCTGGGGATCGTACAAATGTGACTCCTTTTCTCATATATTAACAGATATCACTGATGATCTCAACCTATGTATACTAAATAATGGATCTCCCACTATGAGAGCTCGTCCTTTGGAACCTAATAAAAGTGCAGTAGATCTGTCATTTTCCTCCCCTTCTCTGGCTTCCCGTATAGATTGGAACATCCTCTCCACATCCCATGGCAGTGATCATTACCCTATTGTTCTTTCGGTTATTGATAGGGATATCCCTTCTCAAAATTTTTCCCCACTCATGAAATATAGATTGCCCAAATTTGGTAACAAAATGTGGTCTTCATTTGCTAGTGATGTAGACAAGCATTTGGAAGCATTGCCTCCCATGTCTGAGGAGAGTGCTTTGCCGGCTTATGCCCAGTTTGAATCCTCCCTTGTATCTTCTGCAGACAGTAATTTCCCACTAAAGTCCCCTCCCTCAGGTAAAATTTCTCCCCCCTGGTGGGATAGTGAATGCACTGAGATAATTAAAAAGAGAAAGGAATCAGAGAAACAATATAATAGAGACATGACACTGGAAAACTTTTTAAATTTTCAACAAACCTCTGCTTCAGCAAGAAGATTTTTAAAACAAAAAAAAAGGTCAGGCTGGTCCAACTTCTGCGAATCTTTGTCTCCTAGATCCCCCCCATCTATAGTTTGGAAACAGTTAAAAAGATTTAGGTGCGCCAATTCACAGAATATAACAACTAATGATCTTTCTTCATGGCTTCAAAATTTTGCGGACAAATTGGCTCCACCCACCATCCCCTTCATAGACCAATTCCCTTCTACATTGCCTTCTTTATCCTCTTCCGACCCCTTAGACGACCCATTCTTTCTAGACGAATTAAGCGCAGCTCTCTTAGGTCTATCTGATTCCTCCCCTGGTATTGACGGAGTTCCATATTCATTTATAACAAATTTAAATGATCCATCCAAAAAAACATATTTAGACTTAATTAATACATTTTTTTCTTCTGGCTCAGTTCCTAACTCCTGGAAAACGCAAATAGTCATTCCGATCATCAAACCTGGAAAGGATCCTTCTGATCCTTCATCGTATCGCCCTATCGCCCTGTCTTCCGTGTTATCCAAAGTCACAGAAATTTTAATAAAAAACAGATTAGAGTGGTTCGTAGAAAAAAACAAGATCATTGCTAAGTCGCAATTTGGTTTTAGAAAAGGCTATAGCACTCTTGATAGTTTGAGTATTTTAACCACAGACATTAATATTGCAATCAAACAAAAAAAATACTTGGTGGGTGTTTTTCTTGATGTGGCGTCAGCATACGACAACGTAAATCTTGCAGTGCTCAGGCAAAAATTGCTCCATCTGAACATTCCGGCTAAAATGACGCGTTTTATTTGTAACCTAATGATGGCTAGATCAATTAACATCAGGTCTCAAAATTCAACTTTATCTCCAAGACTAATATGGAAGGGCCTTCCACAAGGCTCAGTTCTGAGTCCGATTCTTTACAGCCTATACACACACGATCTTGAATCAGCTGTGGTTAGTTTTTGTGAGATTCTGCAATATGCAGATGATCTAGCATTATATGTCGCATCTTCTTCTATATCTGAAGCTACATCAAGATTAAACTCTGCTATGTCTTATTTAGGCGAATGGTTGGACAGGCATGACCTATCTTTATCAGTCTCCAAATGTTCAACAGTTGTATTCACTAACAAACGTTCAATACCTCATTTTGAAATCTCTTATAAGGGTCAATTTATTCCAATTCAAAACAGTGTTAAATTTTTAGGTTTATTCTTGGACACAAAAATATCTGGCAAAAATCACTGTAAATATATTAATGATAAATGTGATCGTGGAATAAACGTCCTGCGCGCTTTATCTGGTGTCCGCTGGGGTGCTCACCCTTATTGTCAAAAACTTCTATATAATGCAATCATTAGAAGTCTTTTAGATTACGGCTCTTTTGTTTTGGAGCCTCTTAATAAAACTTCTGCTGATACTTGGGATAAAATACAGTCAAAATGCCTTCGAATCATCATTGGTGCGATGAAATCATCCCCTATAAATTGCCTTCAAGTTGAAAGTACGGAACCTCCGCTGCATCTAAGAAGACAATACCTTTGTGACCGTTTTGTTGGGAAATTATTACAAATCTCTGACCATCCCCTTCTCCCAAAACTTATTCTTCTTCAACAACTGTCAAACAATGATCCCAAGTTCATGCTAGTAAAGTCCCTTTCCCGTTACCTTAATTTACCACACCCCATTAGTAATTTCGTAAGCCATCCATTATTTTGCAATTCATATGATTCCCTGATATTCAAACCTAGAACCCACGACTTTAACATCCCCAAAAAATCCCCAATAGCCAATGATCTTTTTAACCACAAAATGTTGACTGAGTGGCATGATTGGTTGCCTATTTTTACGGACGCATCAAAATCTTCTGATGTAGACGTCGATGTCGGTGCCGCGGTCTGGATCCCAAAATATAAGCTGGCACTCAGCTTTAAATGTCCTCCTATGACATCTAACTTTACCGGCGAAGCCATTGCGATATATGAGGCAATCAAATTTATAGATTCCCATAATCTAGGAAAATCTTTGATCCTCACTGATTCTCTAAGTTGTGTCCAGGCAATTCAAGGTAACCCATTCAAATCCAAGGAAAAACTACCTATTATTCTTGAGATCAGAGAAGCCCTGTTCCGATGTTACTACCGGGGAATCGAGATCGTGTTGTCTTGGATTCCTGGACACAGCGGTATTCTTGGTAATGAGTCAGCAGATTGGTGTGCCAAGTCGGCCTCGCGTACCGGAATCCCTTCTCACCAACATATTTATTCCCAGGATATTATCTCCCAAGCCTCATCTCATCTTTCCATTACATGGAACGAAAAATGGTCGATATCTAAACAGACTAAAGGTAGGTCTTATGCTGAGATCCAACCGGAAATTCCGATTAAACCGTGGTTTTTTAAATATCGCGATATTCCGAAACGTACCACCTCAATTATATCCCGTATTCGTTTAGGCCACTGCTGTTCTCCTGTGCATTTGAGAAAAATCAGGATTCGGGACACTTCCGTGTGCGAATGTGGATTAGACGAAGGCGACTTAGACCACATTTTTTTCAATTGTCCAAATTCTCACTTCTCACTTCATGATTTTCTCCCTTCAGATGTTCCCCGTCCTATAAACATTAAATTTATATTATCCGTTATGTTATCTTCTTCCGACATTTTATATTCTCTAGCTAGTTTTATTTTTATGAGCCAAATAAAAGTTTAACCTAATTAATTATGCATTATTTCTATCCTCCAAATAACTTTTATCCATATTTCCTCCCTTTTTATATATATTTTATATGTATAAGTATTTAAATACGTAACCCCGTGTCGTTGTAGTTAGTTTAACAATGTGTTTGTGTTTGTTCTAGTGTATCGAGGGAAAAAAAACACTTCAATAAGAGGAACATAACATACCTATTAATAAAAACAAGGGAAAATCTTGAGCTTGTGATTTCTCCACTACCTGACATTGGCAGAATTTGCGATCACGCAAGGCCATTAACCCAAAAAAAGAAGAAGAAAATAAAAAATAGTGCTATTTTTTAGACTTTTTCTATGTGTTTTTTTGATTCGGAATGCCGCTTAATTTCAAATATTCTCGCATTAAATTCTGTTTTGCAAAATAGGTACACACATTGCTTTCAAACTATCTTTTTGTATTTTGGATCGTTCTCCTAGTCTTTTCTGTAATTTTGAACTTAACTCACTTTTTTGCTTAAAGGAATATCCATTTTTGTAGGTTTAATAGTTCACGAAACACTAAATTGACAAATTCACAACTAAAAACATTCGCAGTTCGCTTCTACGGTGACCAGAAAAAAATCAGAATGATGACTTTTTAGTGCTAAATTAAGTGCTAGGTGCTGAATGTTAAATTACAGTGCTGGTATTGCGAAAATAGTGCCAAATCTAGCACCGAAAGTGCTAAGTTGGGAACCCTGCCCCTACGCTGCCGGGGGTGCGTCTACACTCTTTATTGTAATACGTCACAGCGAGTTAAATAATAAAAGAAAAAGGGACAAAAAATCTGTACTTGTACACAAATTAAAAAAAACAGTCTAAGTCACTTAGGAGAAGGGGTAGAACAATAGTTAATAGTTTTTAAAACAGAATTCTGTCTGTATCTATGTTAATTATGCAGTCAAAAGTGTTCCATACCGTAAGGGTCTTTTTAAGGCTCGTAATCTTTTTAAGGTTCCGTACCCAAAGGGTAAAAACGGCACCCTATTACTGAGACTTCGCTGTCTGTCCGTCTGTTCGTGTGAGTCACCAGGCTGTAACTCGTAAACCGTGATAACTAGACAATTGTTTTTTTTTATTATCACTGAATAAAAACTACCCTGGGTAAAACTGCTGGTCGCAACTAGTTTTGAATACGTACATAAAAATAAATAATTTAATATACCTGCCTAATGAAAAGCAAAACATAATATTAAATAACATGTATAAATAATATCTACATAAATAAATACCCACGTAGGTATATGTACTGAATTCAGTTTTAGTGTAACCAAAGTCACGAACGGTGGTTGTGTTGTACGCTTATATATACTTGCCTATTAGTTGTTGTATAAGCATCGAGGTACTTTCTTCTTTTTAAGAGGATAGTCTCCATTCTCTTTCTCCATACAAACGTAGTTTACATTTTCCTCCCTGGATAAAGACATTAGAGCAAATATGTTTATGCCATAAAACTTATATCTGTCATGACAATGCATCTCCCTTTTATTTTTTTTTATTTTCCAATTAAAATAAAAAATTATAAAATGAAAAAAATAAAAAGGTAGATGCATAGTCATGACAGATATAAGTTTTATGGCATAAACATATTTGCTCTAATGTCTTTATCCAGGGAGGAGAATGTAAACTACGTTTGTATGGAGAAAGAGAATGGAGACTATCCTCTTAACCCCTGACGGTAAAAGAAGGGTGTTATAAGTTTGACATGTCTGTCTGTCTGTGGCATTGTAGCTCACGAACGGTTGAACCGAATTCAATGTAGTTTTTTTTCGTATAGTGGTGTGGCTCACCTAGTGTAAGAGTGTTCAGGTACTCAAGCCCTGTCTTATGTAGAGGGCGTTATATCGAATCCAGAGCGTACGAAGGACTCGAGTCAACTCCAAGCGTAGCGAGGGTGTTAAAAAATTAACTCCTGAGCGAAGCGGGTGAGTTTTGCTTGTAAATAGAGTCCTGAGTGGGATTCACGCCGCCCAAGACTAAGACAGGCTTTATGAGTTTATGATTCTACTGGCCTTAGGTTAACTATTGTATGAAGCAGGTTAAGTGCGAATCAGACTCGGGCACGAAGGGTTCCGTCCGTACCTACCATTAGGTATTACAAAAACATCACATTGGTTGTATACTCCACTTAAATATCTATTTTATTTAGTTTTTTAATATTTGCTATAATAGGCAAAAGAAATGCATCATCTATGATCATCGCCAACAAACTGCTTGTCAGTTTGGCGAGAGTTTAGTTCAAGTTCTAAATTGTACTCTTTTCTGAATAAATAAATAAATAATAGAAACCATATTCAACCCTCTTGCTATCACGCTTCATGAGATACAGACAGACAGACAGACGAACATTGGATTCTTTTACGGGCCCTTGTACTAGGCCTGTTTTTTAACATTTGGGTACGGAACCCTAAATAAAAAAGGTCATTGCTTATTTAGGGAGGAACTTATAAGTAATATTAAAATTAATTAGTGAAAAATTATATTTAATTAAATAATTATTAGGTACGTTTCAAAAATATTCACACTTGAATAATTTGCTATTGTTACCTAACCAGAGAGGTACCTACTTATAATTACTAAAGTAGTACTTTAATTACCTATACCTACTTAAATCAGATTTTCATGTGAAACAGTAGGTATTTAGTATTTACTTAGCTATTACGTAGGTACTAATTCACAGCTTTGTTATAATAATAATCACCTAATTGCTATTTTTACCGTACCTTAGGGGTAAAAACGGTCTCTTGCTAAGACTCCATTGTCCGCCTGTCTGTGATCTAGCATTTGGGGACACGATCGGTCTATAACTGATCCCTGACGGTTGCACCTCGCGGTGGCCTGACGGTACAGCGTCTTTATACCCTTGCTGGTCATAGCTGGGGACGCTTTAACATATATGCGTAGGTATTAGAGAACTGGGTTTGCTGCTCGGCGAGCCTTCCGAACCAAGTGACGGAAAATGTTCGATTTTTGGGGTGAATCGTTCTGGTTGCCAAGTAACACAAGCTGGGAAAACTTGGAGAATGGACCGGATAAAGGAGTCGTCTACTGCGCAGTGGAAGACCTGTGGGTGCAGGTTCCTTTGGTGGTCCTCATCTTTGTGCTGCGCTGGTTTTGTGAAAAGTAAGTTTTTAATTATTTTTTTTTGGTAACCCACTGCTAGGCAAAGGTCTCGCTTATATCCATCCAAGCAGTCCGGTCCTGGGCCAGGTTTGGCCAATCTCCGTCAAATATCCGTCCTAGGCAACACTTTTTAACTTATATGTCGGCCACTGTATTTATCGTATGATTCCTCTTTTTTCTCTCTTTTATTATTGCGTGGCCTTTTTGCCGCGTCACAAGCATAACTTTCGTTGGTTTGAGCTGTGCGTTATGTTTTCAGAAATGTCTTCAAACCTTTCGGTAAATATCTCAACATAAGTAATGGAAAAAGAAGAAAAGTGCCCGAGAACGTTCTTTTAGAAGACCACTATAGAAAATCGGCAAAACTTGAAGATGTAAGTTAAGGGGGTGTTCGTCGAGTTTTTTCGTTTTTACGTTGGGGTTGGTTTAGTTATTAATGGATTTCGCAAATTGGATTTTGGGAACGGTCGAAAGATTCCTCGATACATTTCGCCTTTAATGGCATCGTGTACTCGGCTATAGGTTCAATGTTTAAAACAGACATTAAATTTTATTCGGTTTCGAACATTTCAACTGTACCAGGCGAGGACATTACCATAAACAATTTTGAAAAGTCCAATAATAACTAAATCAACCTATGTGTGAATCTAGATCTCCAGCTATCTGCTTACATAGTTTCATTACAATCGGTTCAGCAGTTTTTGCGTCAAACTCGTTTACTAATTCACTTACATAGAAACTTTCACATTTATAATATTAAGTAGGATGACTAAAACCTTATTCATTTCTAACAATTTCAGTTATCATCGATCGCGAAGAAAGTGGAGATGTCTGAACGTGAAGTGGAGCGCTGGTGGCGTCTCCGACGGTCACAGGACAAGCCTTCAACCCTCGTCAAGTTCACGGAATCCATGTGGAAATGCAGCTGTTACCTCTGCATGGAGGCTTATGCTGTCCGCGTGCTGTGGAGTAAGGACTGGGTGTGGAACGTTGACTTGTGTTTCGAAGGATATCCTCATCAGGTAGGTAGATCCCTCAATCCCCCTCCATCACATCCCCCTTCATAATTTTTGTATATGTTTCGTTTAGAAATTTCGAGATTTTAGTTTGGTTTCGGAACGCGCCCCCGATGAGAAAAAACCACAAGAAACTCATGGGGTATTTTTTGTGATCATGTGTTAAATTACAATCGTAATAACCAGATATCTGTAATTTGAACAGGAGCAGTTAACAATCATGTCCATGAATTCTTTTCATCAAAATATGATGTGCTGGGTATAGTACGCCTTATTACACAATTTAAGTTTAATATATTTTTTGAATCTTGTAATGGACTGTCACATACGTCTTCAGATAGTTTAATGCCTGCGCATGTTAACATTTTAGAGAATAGCTTACCTATACATTGGCTCTATTAAGTAACTGATATGTATGTAAATGAGAAGTAATTGATATGTACGCAACGACGATACGAGGGCATTCGGATTTACATTTCAGACCCGTACGTACCGGATGCACAGTTCTTAAATTAACCTTTTTCCACCCCTATATGTCTAATTAATTAATCTAAGAAAATACAACATTAGTATTTCTTATTTTCAACCATCTTTAAAAACAGTAAAGAGAGGTAATTATTCGGCCACTAAACGCTAAACGACTCGGTAAAATAAAATCTCGACGTTTCAAAACGTACGTATGTGTGTATAATATACGTTCTAACTAAATGAATAAATAATTTTGAGTTTTGAGTTTTGAGACAACGCGGCAGATCCATTTTGGATTTTTATCTTTACTTACATTTTGGAGGTATCTTCCTAAGGTACAATCGAATCTTTTTTTATTTCTAGAGCGTAACAAATGACGTGAAATGGTACTACATGATCTCTACTGCCTTCTACTGCTCTCTCACCATATCTCATTTCTGGGACGTGAGACGCAAGGATTACTGGCTGATGTACCTGCATCACGTCGCAACTGTACTCCTACTTACATGCAGGTATACTAACATTTATCTATATTTCTATACTAAAATTATAAAGAGGAAAGATTTGTATTTTTGTGTGTGATTGTCTGCATGTTTGTTATGAATAAACTCAAAAACTACTGGACCGATTTCAAAAATTCACCACCATTAGAAAGCTACATTCACCCTAGTAACATAGGCTACTTTTGATCCCGATATTCCCAAGGGATCGGGACTTACGGGGGTGACCATCGAAGTACAGATATTGCCAGGCGCTACCGCGCCTGGCAGCATCAGTGCTTCGCTGGTCATCCGTTTAAGTGTGGTTTTTTGCACAGCGGTAGGTAGGTGTTCGAGCAACGCGGACGTAGTCGCGGGCACAGCTAGTATTAATATAAAGTTGATTATAAATATCTTGACTAGTTATTGTTATTATTCCATTGTTTAATTAAGTAGACTTTTTACGTCCGTACATAGCCTCATAATTAGGCCATTGTACGTTATTTTAGGACGCAGGTTTCCTCGCGATGATTACTTTGACCGAGATATAATAATAGCGCACATTTTTTAAAAAAGAAAATACCTAATTATTAGTGATGCGCCGAGTACCGAGTATTACTCGGTTCAAAATTTACCGAGCCGAGTACTCTGCCGAGTTACTCGGTTCATTTAAATAACCGCGAAAACAAGTTGCAACGCGCTCCAGACGACGCGCGACAGGCGAGGCGACTCGAAGCAAGCAGGTTTTCTTCTTTACTACCTGCGCCCGCGGTTCATCATCATCATCATCATCATCCGAGCGATGTTCCTGATCGGAACATCTCATCATCAACACTCTCGGGAGTCTCTCAACACACTCTCCGCTATCCTACTTTTACGTCTCTACTTTGCACGATCTTTGGCATCCCGTGTAGTGAGGCCATTTGCACGCATATCTGCTCTCTCGCCGTCAAGCCAGCCTTTCTTGAATCTTCCTAATCAGCTGCGCTCGGGCGGAGGTGCCATAGCAAAATATTTGTTCCCTACGTTACTAGCCGGTTTTCGTAAAACGTCACCGTACCATCGTAAACGCCATTCTTGCATGGTCATTGGCCATTCTTCTCGGGCATAAAGGCTGCCCCTGATGCTGGAGTTTCTGACGCGGTCTTTTCGTGTCACTCCACACATCCAGCGCTGCATTTTAATCTTCGTGAAACGCAGCTCCTACTTATGTCACTCAAGCACTGGCCACGTATCACTATCGTACAAAAGGACAGGTCTAGTGATCGTTTTATACACTTGTTCCTTTTAGTTCAACCGTTACTTTGGGGTCGCAGACGATACCAGTTACCTCTCGACACTTTGCCCAAGCTGCCGAAATACGAGACTTGACGAAGTAACCGATGTCGCCGGATGCAGGAAGCACAGATCCCAAGTACTTAAACTGGTCTGTCCGTTTGACCATATGACCGTTTACATCATCATCATCCGAGCGTTGTTCCCGGTTGCATCTCTCTCGAGAGCCCGGGGTCCGCTTTCCTACTTTTACGTCTCCACTTCGCACGATCTTCGGCATCCCGTGTGGTGAGGCCATTTGCACGCATATCCGATCTTACAACGTCAAGCCAGCACTTCTTGGGTCTTCCCAATCTGCCGCGGCCGGGCGGAGGCGCCATGGCAAGACATATGTTTCCCACGTAACTAGCCGGTTTTCGTATAACGTGGCCGTACCACCGTAAGCGGCATTCTTGCAGTTTGTCTGCAATGTCTCGGACATGAAGGCTGCCCCTGATGCGGGAGTTTCTGACGCGGTCTTTCCGCGTCACTCCACACATCCAGCGCAGCATCTTCATCTCCGTGACACGCAGCTCTTGCTTATGTCGCTCAAGCAATGGCCACGCCTCACTACCATACAAAAGGACAGGTCTAATGATCGTTTTATAGACCTGTCCCTTCAGTTTAACCGGCATTTTCGGGTCACAGATGACACCAGTTACCTCTCGCCACTTGGCCCAAGCTGCCGAAATGCGGGACTTGACGTCACAATCGATGTCGCCGGACTCGTGAAGCACAGATCCCAAATACTTAAACTGGTCTGTCCGTTTGACCATGTGACCGTCTACGCAGACAGGTGTGGGATCTGTGGTATTGCTAGCCAAGTATTCGGTCTTCGCTACGTTGAGTTGCAAACCGCCGTTCTCAAGTGACTCTTTCCACGCATTTACACGCCTTCCAAGCCGTCCCTTATCCGAGTCCGCTAGCGCAATATCATCAGCATACATGAGCATCCACGGGGGCTGCTCGTGTGCGTCTCGGATGACTACGGACAGTGCGTCCAGTATTACGCTAAACAGAAACGGACTTAGGACGGATCCTTGGTGGACTCCGACTGTAATGGGGAAAGATTTAGTGTCACCAACAGCAGTTCGCACCACTGAATCGGAATTTCGGTACATGTCCCTGACGATTTCAATATAAGTTTCAGGCACCCCTTTGGACCGCAGCGCCCACCAGATCATCACGCGAGGAACACAGTCGAGGGTCTTCTGCAAGTCCAGGAACAGAAAATGCAGAGGCGTATTCTTCGATCTGTATTTCTCCATAACGATCCTTAGGGCGAAAACAGGGTCCATGGTACCATGACCGGGGCGGAAACCATACTGCCCCTCCAAGACAGTGCACTCCTGCCGGATCCGAGAGTCAACTATACGCTCGTAGAGCTTCATGGTGTGGGACATGACCTTTATACCACGATAACTTCCACACTCCTGCACAGATCCCTTGCCCTTGAACATTGGAGTGATAACACTCAGTCTCCATTGGGCGGAGATTCTGCCGGTCTCGAGTATTCGGTTAAAAAGGTTGGTTAAGATGCCCACACCACGAGAACCCATAGCCTTCCATTTTTCGATGGGGACTCCATCGGCGCGGACAGCTTTCCGATTCTTCATGCAGCGAAGAGCCTTGCGCACCTCCATATGACCGTTTACACAGGTGTGCTATCTTCATGCACAAAGTGGCCATAGCCACTTTGGGCGTGTAAGAAGACCGAACTAGCGTTTGAGGACATGATCTGTCTAAAACAGATCCCTGACGATTGCTCTTGGGAGCAACCTGACGGTACAGCGGACCCCTATCAGGCGTAATCGGTGGCAGAAGTCCTTGATTCGGAAGGAGTTCCGTCCGGTGCCTGCACCTCTTTATACTACTTATTTAGCTCGTGGGAATAAGAGCGCCATCTCTCCTTCACCACGAGGTCCTCGTATAGCAGGTTACCATCGGGATCTTTTACACTGCGGCACCTGCGCCGCTTTGATCCAAGAACATGCCTACTTATAAATAAGCTTCTGCCCCTCAACATATCGTACAATGGCTGTCAGAGGTGCTGTCTGTCACTGGCTACTGCTCTTTTAGCGGCACGTTTGGCGGACCTGTATGTGTCGCGATCTTCAGGAGTGTTAGACGCTTGTCACTTTTCCAGCTTAAGTGTCGATTTAAGTTCTTTAGCTCTGTACCTTTGTGTTAAATTTCATCTAAATTGGTGGACCCGTTTGAGCGTGAAGGAGGAACAAACAAATACATAAACTTTCGCACTAAGTTAGGAAGTCAAAGCTGTACACAGATAAAATCCTACATAGATATATATTTATATATATACCCGAGTTACTCGGCTCATGAACCGAGTACCGAGGCCGAGTACGAGTAGTAAAAAACCGCCGAGTACCCGAGTAACGAGTACTCGGCAGAGTACTCGGCGCATCTCTACTAATTATAAAATCTCATAATTATTTTTGTTTAAATTTTGGCTTGGTTTGAGAGTACTCGTGGCGTAGCCTCAACGTCCTGGTTCAAATAACCAGCGTTAGCGGGTTCGAATCCCGCATAGTAAGAATTTCGCAAGCATTTTTTCTTTTTCAAAAAGCACCAATGCCTGAGTTAAACCAACGGTCCAGGCCGATCAAACCAGTTATTTGCGAGTCTACGGCATCTAAACAGTTTTACCAACTCCCAACGATTGTCTAACATTTTTAGAAATAATAGGTTATACCTACTTATTACTTATGGTTACCCTATTTCAGTTGGATATGCAACCTACACAGGGTCGGCGCTATGATCCTATTTCTCCACGACTGTTCAGATGCCTTCCTTGAGCTAGCGAAGGCTGCGAAATATGCCCGAGCTGAAACTCTAGCCAAATTCATGTTTGGCATGTTTGTTGTCGTTTGGACTTCTATGAGATTGTATACTTTTCCTGTGGCTATATTATTTAGGTGAGTTTTTAATTTGTATGAAATCTACTTACTGCACCCCGCGGTTTCACCTAAGTCTCGATCCAGAGCGAATATCGAGATAAAACCAGATCTTCAGGTAGCTGCACACTAAGTTTCATCGCAATCGGTTAAGTAGTTCTTGCGTCAAGGAGTACCTACCTAAAAAATAAACTTACCCATACACAAACTTTCACATTTATAATGTAAATACAATTTTCAGTCGTTGTACACCGTTATTAATAAATATATACCTAAATAAATATTGCCGGACGTTGCACACAGCGCCATCTAGTCCCAAACTAAGTTACTAGGCTTGTACTAGTCCTCTTAATAGTTGATGCTCATTGTACTCTATTTCTTCCCAGGAACTTTGGAGCCATTTTCCACGATGAGTTTCGGTTCCGGTTTCCTATGAACATGTTTTTGAACGCGTTGCTCTTGAGTCTGATGGTGCTCAACATCTTCTGGACTTGGTTGATTGCTAAATTGATGCTCAAACTGTCCAGAGGCGAGGTAAGGATTTTTTTAAAGTGACTTTCTCTCATTAAGGTGATCGCACAATTATCAGCCCCGTACGCGCCGCACGCGCCGTACTCGCCGCATTTTAGAATTCATTGTATGTAATAATAATGATGTCAAACATCGCACGTTTCACCCGCACCGCACTTTAGGAAATGCGGCGCGTACGGTGCGGGTGAAACGACACATTTATCAGCACCATGTGGCGCGTACGGTGCTGATGAGATGAATGTGCGATCACCTTAAGAGGATAGTCTCCATTCTCTTTCTCCATACAAACGTAGTTTACATTTTCCTCCCTGGATAAAGACATTAGAGCAAATATGTTTATGCCATAAAACTTATATCTGTCATGACAATGCATCTACCTTTTGCAATGCATACACATACGGGTGTATCTACAATGCATACACCCGTATTTATAGACGAATTAGTGATTACTTTGGCTAAGTAATGCCCTGTCTCGCTTCTATTACCTTGTTTTAGTTAATGTCAACGAAAATGTGATAGACACATTACTTAGACAAGTAATTACTTTAGAAATAACTATAAACACGGGTGTAAGGTATATACCCCTTAAGAGGACAGTCTACCTACTCTCTCTCCATACAAACGTAGTCGACTGTTTCCTCCCTGGATAAAGACATTAGAGCAAATTATGTTTATGCCATAAAACCTATATCTGCCATGACCATGCCCCGTTGATGAATACGTTTTGGTTTTATTCATTTTCTAATTAGAATATAAATAAAATCAAGAAAAATTTAAAATAAAAAAAATCTAAATGTAGAGGCATGGTCATGGCTGATACAGGACTTATGGCATAAACATATTTTTTAAAGTAAAGTAAAGTAAAGTAAATATTTCTTATATCTTTATCCAGGAAGGAAACAGTCGACTACGTTTGGAAAGTTTGTATGAAGAAAAGAGTAGGTAGACTGTCCCCTTAAGATTCCGCCTGTTGACCGTAGCAGAGTATGTGGCCTGTGGCGCGTTTTAGAGGAACCTTGTTTGAACTAAAAGGTTGCGGGTTCGATTCCCGCCAGGAACAAGTATTCATGGTGGTGGTGGATATTTTGTTTCTGGTTCTGGTTGTTTCCATATTGTGTTTCTATTTGCAGTGACCATCATACTTCTTTCTTTGTACAGGAAACAGGAGATTCAAGAAGCTCCAGTGAATCAAACACTACGGATAGCGAGACAAGTAAAGAACTAAACAATAAAAAAATTAAAAAATACTAATTATTAGATTTTATCTACACTGTATATGCGTTCAAAAACGACTTGCAAATTAGGTTAATAAGTATATTAAATTTGAATGTTTTGTTAAAACCATTTTTAAGCTGTGGTTACCTAATGTTTTTTATTTTCTTAAGCTCAAAATACACGGCAGACACTTCTTATAAATACAAGTGTCTCGTGTATTTTGAGCTTAAATACAATGTGTCTGTCACATTCTCGTTGAAGACAAAAATTACTTCTAAGAGCGAGACAGGGCATTACTTAGCCAAAGTAATCACTTAGAATTGTCTATAAATACGGGGGTTAGACTCAAAATACACGACAGACACTAACATTGCAATTCTACCTAAACAGACCACATATACAGCACACATTCATGAATTTCTTTAAATGTGTGCTGCAGGTGTGGGCTCTATAGGTAAAGATGCAGTGGAAGTAAATGTCTGTCGTGTATTTTGACTTTCAGAATCAAATTTGGTGTTAGGAGTTTTGGCGGGAACGCGCTGAGGTAATGCGTTGTTGAATTTTCAATTTCTTGAGACCTAGTTAAAAGCTTGTAGATACCTAAATAGTTTAATTTAGCTGACATATTATATTAATCAATTTAGTTTCTTGAAAGTGTAAAATTGTAGTGAACCAGCCCTCCTAGGGACCAAGCAGTTTATCCGCCACCGCACAGGGAGAATTCAAGGTTTGTTGGATTTTGAATATACTTAATTAATAAGTATGTAATTAACATTTCTTAAGTTTATATCTGGCGTAACATATTTTCCTTCATTCTTTAGAATATTACGAATAAATAGTCAAAATACCTAAAGTTACAATAAAAAAATATAATTATTTTAATTAGATTACATGTCCCTAAAGGTTTTGTCCGCGTTCTGCTGAATATATCAACCGTAAACAATAACATACCTAGGCACATTTTATTTGACTATTTTATAATGCCCTTGAAATATTTTTAAGGAAAAATACACATTCAACAATTAATTCGCGGCAGGGCTCGAAATCAACAAAATCGGTTGACAAATGCGTCATAAACATACCTACCTACAGTGGCGGACTTACCAGCAGGCTGAATAGGCTGGAGCCTAGGGCGGCAGATTCTCGGGGCGGCTTTAGGGACTGTTATTTTTTTTTGATACCTTATTAATTCAAAAAGATTTCTGCATGACGGTTTTCTAATGTTTTACAGATAGAACTCTGCGACAAATTATGCCGACGACTTTCCCCTCTCACTTGTCATTTTCGGATTTTAAAAATAATCTAGGACATGAAAATTGTAGAGGCAAGGGCGGCAAAAACTTTACAAACTTTTAAAATAAATAATACGCGATAAAGACCCGGGAAAATGTAACTATAAAAACTTTACAGCCTATACCTACCAGCTACCTACATACTGAAATTCTAAATCAGTGTGTAAAATACTGAAACCAGTCGGCAGTTTTGTGAAAAGTAAATTTTTAATCCATTTACTTCTTTAACCATAAAGAATTTTGATAAATTACTTATTTAACCAACAGTTATCTGTCATTGATCGGCAAGAAAGCGGAGATGTCTGAACGCTGGTGGCGTCTCCGACGGTCACAGGACAAGCCTTCGACCCTCGTCATGTTCACGGAATCCATGTGGAAATGCGGCTGTTACCTTTGCATGGAGGCTTATGCTCCCCGCATGCTGTGGAGTAAGGACTGGGTGTGGAATGTGGAACCTCGACTTTTGCTCCGAAGGATACCTCATCAGGTACATACCTACAGTATTTTTCTCCTTATTTTCGGGCCTTACTTTCAGCTCTAAATACCTCGTCCAGTGCTTTTAATCGAGGTTCTGTATTTGAATACTTTAACTCGTTAAAATTATTATTCATTGTAATATTACTAATACGCCAAAGAATTTTATTGAGTAACCTACCTCTTGTTGTTTGGAGTGTTTTTTATTTATTTTTGAATTGATTTCGTCGATACTTGTACATGAGCTTATTTATCTCGGAAATAATTTTGATAGTGCAATTCAGGATTGTACTAGTTACGCCATCTAATTGGTTATGTGGGCGTCCGCCACAAATGTTGTAAACAAATAAATCTTTGCTCTATATGATATTTTATTCGAAATTTGAAAATGATTAGGTCTTAGATAAAAAAGCAAAATAAATTACAATGATCATACTTTCTTTTAACAGGAAATAGTTGACCTAAGAAGTTTAGAGAGTGCAAAATCAGCCACGGATTCGAAACAAGTAAAAAACAAAATAATGATAATAAATTAAACACTACTAATCAATTAACTTTAAGTTATAACTCTTACTCACCTGCTTAAACCTAACATAAAAAATAACAAATTTGAATGCTTGTTTTATTATTACTCCCGCCATAAGTTTCACATAAGTTACTAGCTACTCGATAATAGATGGCGCTACTAATACAATATATTGTATATCGATTTTGAAAATTTGAATTAATGTAAGGGACATTTTGAACAAAAAGAGCTATACACATTACGTTGACATACATACCAAAAACTGTAGTATTAACATACTTATACCCTACTAGCTGACCCGACAGACGTTGTCTTGTCGTTTAGTATAAAAAAATAAAATTCATCAAAATCAGTTCAGCATTTTTCCTTTCATAAGAACCTTCTCCTGACAATAGCGCTCACAACAAAAAAAGAATTATCGAAATATGTGTAAAAGTTTAAGTGTGATGCCGTGACCAAGGGAAATAGTGATTGATTTTTATATATAAGATTTCAGAATCTTAGAACAAAAATGTAAACAAAGAACTTAAATTCCTAATTTGTATTAATTGGTCATTTTTATCTATAAATTTCAAATAAATGTATGAGATTTTTTGTTTACATTTTTAGTTTAAGATTCTGAAATAACATAATAATATAGGTTTGATTTCACCAAACTGGAATAAGCCAATTCTAAGCATAAATTGTCTTCTTATCCAGAGACTCGAGTTCAATGTAAAAAATGACGATTTATGCGGAAAATTGCTTATTCTAGTTTGATCGAATCAAGCCTGAGAATAGCTTTTACCGTCAAAATATTTTAATAAAACAGTCCTTTTACACTAAAAATTAAAACATGTGGCACTCGGGGACTGCCACGGTAAAGCTATTGCATAGCATTTTTTTTTGGGCTACATGGTAGGTGGATGTTAGGTTTTATTTTCGTTACGGAATTTCTTGATTCGGTCGCCACGCTCAAAGCCCGCGATAAAAGCTTTGCAATAGCTTATGAGCGTTTGTTCCATTCTCTTTCTCCATACAAACGTAGTTTACGTTTTCCTCCCTGGATAAAGACATTAGAGCAAATATGTTTATGCCATAAAACTTATATCTGGCATGACTATTCATTTTCCGAATTACTTTTTTCATTTTTTATTTTTTATTATTATTTTAATTAGAAAAAAAAAGGTTCGTACATTGACAAGACATGACAGATATAGGTTTTATGGCATAAACATATTTGCTCTAATGTCTTTATCCAGGGAGGAAAACGTAAACTACGTTTGTATGGAGAAGGAGAATGGAATGAACCCTCTTAAATATATACGCAACAAATTGAGAACCTCCTCCTTTTTTGGAAGTCGGTTAAAAATAACACGAAAATAAGAGCCTTTA
The DNA here is from genome assembly GCA_958496205.1 of Idaea biselata. Lineage (NCBI taxonomy): Eukaryota > Metazoa > Arthropoda > Insecta > Lepidoptera > Geometridae > Idaea > Idaea biselata. The sequence continues at coordinate 20,616,259 of OY292405.1, read as the reverse complement.
TTCAGCCTCTCTTCCTTACGATGCCATATCTAGGTACCTACTGTTAAGGTACATATCATGTAGTAGGTACTTACACAATTTAGGTACTACATAATCAAAATATGATATAACTACCAAAATTCGATAAAAATAACACAAATTTAACACAATTTTCAATCCAATTTCTTAAAATGTTATCTAAAAACACATTGAATCTCAAATTTGCAGGATCTTCTTCATTTGCTTTTGTTATTTTCCATTTTTCTCGTATTTCTTCAGTTATTCCATATACTTCGTGTTTCATTTCAAATATTTGATTGATATCATCTCTTACTTGAGTCATCGGTAACGTCGCATCATTTTTGTTTTGTATTTCTGTTTGAGAAGCTATCTCTTTTGTAACTTGTCTATTGATATTTATTTTAGTAGATTTTTCTGGCATTACACGGACAATTAGCACCATTTTTTTTACCTCTCTCTGAAATGTATTTTTATCTCTTTGCTGAAGATAGGTATTTTTGAATGATTTTCATGTGCGTTCTTCTGATTTAGAAACACAAATGCGTGATTTTCTGCTTCCTTTGGAAAATAGCGGAGTGCTCAAGCGGCACAGTTTTTATTTTTAGCCTTGTCTATTTTTTGTTTTACTTTACTTAATTAAAGGTGTAATATTTTTTCAATTACTTACTAGCGGCGTCCTGCGGTTTTAATGGTTTAAGTCCCGATTTCGAAAGAATATCGAGAAAAAACCTTACCTATCCTTTGTGTAATTCCAACCTAGATACTAAGTTTCATTGTAATCGGTTCAATAGATTTTGCTTGAAGTAGCAATAAACACACTCACTCACACACTAACGTTTACCTTTATAATATTACTAGCTGCGTAAGTCCCCGCGTTCACCCGCGTAGCGTAAGTCCCGATTCCACGGGATTTACGGGATCAAAAGTATGTCCTTCTCCCGGTTCTAAGCCACTTCCCCACCAATATTCAGCCGCATCGGTTTAGCCGTGCTTGAGTTATAAATGGTGTTACAAACACGACTTTCTTTTATATGTGTACTAGCTGTTTATAAGTCTACAATCGCAAAAACTACACCGATTGTAGTTTTTGCGTGAAAGAATAACAAAGTCACATACATATATAAATACAAACTTTCGCGTTTATTATATTAGTAGGATATAGATTAGCTGTCCCGTGCTCTCACCCCAACATGCTTAGGTATAAATTAGCAAATTCAAGCTACAATTTTAACAATATAGTCCCCGACCGATGATATACAAAGGTTCAAAATAGTCTTTCAGTTCAAATCTTCATTTATGTTAAGCTGTATGGATTATAAAACAAAAGAGCTCTGAGTAATCAAATCAACAGACCGTATAGAATGTTGTACGTTATGCTTCCGTTGGTGCGGATATTTTCATATTTTTCGTATACCTATCTACTTATGAGGATAGTCTCCATTCTCTTTCTCCATACAAACGTAGTTTACATTTTCCTCCCTGTATAAAGACATTAGAGCAAATATGTTTATGCCATAAAACCTATATCTGTCATGACAATGCATCTACCTTTTTATTTTATTTTTATTTTCTAATTAAAATAATAATAAAAAAAAAAAAAGTACATGCATAGTCATGACAGATATATTTTTTATGGCATAAACATAATAATATTTGCTCTAATGTATATCCAGGGAGGAAAATGTAAACTACGTTTGTATGGATAAAGAGAATGGAGACTATCCTCTTTATACTTACTTTGCAAGTTGATGTAACATAATTTCCAAAGGGCTAGCTGATATTTTAGCCAACAAAAAGGTTTGATCTACTAATCCATATAGATAGTTAGCATAGACAATGCAGCTATATAGGTAAAACATCGGTCGGTAGTAATATCGCTGTTTAAAAAACCGGCCAAGTGCGAGTCGGACTCGCGCACGAAGGGTTCCGTACCATCTATTGAACAGGTTTTGTTTTGAAAGGTAAATTGCGATTTACGGTTTATGACGTATTAAAAAAAACTACTTACTAAATCTCGTTCAAACCAATTTTCGTTGGAAGTTTGCATTGTAATGTACAACATAATAATATATTTTTTTAAGTTTCATCATTCTCTTATTTTAGAAGTTACAGGAGGGGGGGGGGGGACACACATTTTACCACTTTGGAAGTGTCTCTCGGGCAAACTATTCAGATTAGAAAAAAATGATTTTGGAAACCTCAACATCATTTTTAAAGACCTATCCATAAATATCCCACATGTATAGGTTTGATGAAAAAAATTTTTTTGAGTATCAGTTGTAAGTATGGGGAACCCCAAAATTTGTTGTTTTTTTTCTATTTTTGTGTGAAAATCTTAATGCGGTTCACCGAATACATCTACTTACCAAGTTTCAACAGTATAGCTCTTGTAGTTTCGGAAAAAAGTGGCTGTGACATACGGACAGACGGACAGACAGACAGACAGACATGACGAATCTATAAGGGTTCCGTTTTTGCCATTTGGCTACGGAACCCTAAAAAATAAAGTTTAAATCCCTTGTCCCTAAATAACGTAACGAAGTCGTAAAAAGGACTTCACAAAATATTTTTTGGCGTAGATACTAGCACCACAAACAAAAATGATGGTTGAATTTTAGAACTATTTTTAGATTAAGTAATTCTACTCACCGTTAGATAGCACTTTGTTAAACTCACTGTAATAAATGGTTTAGCTGGGCAACATTGTCATTCGGTCTATCCGTATAAAGCAGGTCATAATTATTTAAGAAAAAAAATTCAATAAAAAAAAAAATAGATTTATGAATGGGGCCGTGATTCGTTGTGTGTGCTTCTCGTGTTTCGCATTTTATTAGTTTTAGCAAAGTTCGGTTCCGCTAATGAGTGTTTGAATTAGTTACAATGGCAAATACTATGCTTCGCGTGTTTTTCGACGGTTTCTGGAACGAGGATGTGTGGTTACCGCCCAACACGACGTGGGAGGACATAGCGCCAGGGCCGGACAAAACCGTGGCCTACACTGATTATACCCACGTTTTCTTCCCGATACCACTCTCTCTGGTGTTCATCGTGATACGGTGGACGTTAGAAAAGTAAGTTTTTATATAGTTTCATTAATGTAAACAGATTTCACCTGACGTTTGCTTGATAACCTCCTAACCTACACCCCTATCGTACGATACCGGAGACGCCTCCACTGATTAAAAGTTACCTTTGATTTACCTATATTTATCACAAACAATTCACTCTGGTCTTGCTCACACACTGCTGTTGTTAATAGGATTATATTTCCAACATATTAATTACAGACTCACACTTTCGAATTTATAAATACGAAAGTGCATGTCTGTAACACAGACGTAGTCTGTAGACGTAAAGTATGTTACTTCTCGATAAACTTAGCTTACTAGGCCCGTTTTAATAGAACTTGATTATAAATGGCAATATTTTATTATGTAAAACCACTGTGCACAGTTAGTGAAGCATAAAAATGTCTCTAAATGCTAAGAAGTCACACAACACAACACTCCTAATTAGGAATATGGAATTTCCGCCCAACTTCTTGTATTTAGTAGGTATACCTACTATGTGTGAATTTTATTAAACAATAAAAAAAGATTATAAGTGTGTACTTGTATTAAATTCAATTATGTACCTACTAAGTTTATTTGCAACTCGGGTTCAACTGTTTGCACTTCCAAAGCCGTTAATGTACTTAACCCAATGCTGCTCTGCTTGTCAGTCTGGCTGTAGTCAACACTCGTCCGTAGATATCCTACTAATGTTATAAATGTGACAATTTGTATGTAAGCAAGTAAATGAGTATGTTTGTTACTCCTTTGCGTTAAAACTACAGAACCAACTGTGATGAAATTTGGAATGCAGGTAGCAGGAGATCTGGATTAACACATATAGGCTTTTTATCCAAATATTCTTCTTCAGGATCGGGCCTTACACGGGTGATACCTAAGACTTCTTACATCGCGGGACACTCAGACCAGAAACAAATATTTATTTTGAAGTATAAATACTTGTTCCCGGCATGAATTAACCTGCAACCTTCTGCATTGCAATCGGACATTAGCCCGCCGCACCACAGAGGTTGTTTTGTTAGCACAATTGTCTCATGAATCTATCACGGCACTGCATAGTCATACAATATTTATTTCACTTCCCACAACTGTTTTACTGTTGTGCATGACTCATGATTGATTTACTTGATAAGATTTTCCTGATATGATGTAAAGGTGTGCATTGGTGCGAATAGTAGACTTATTTTCTTGTACTAGCGACCTGCCCTGGTGCATTTATATCTACACTAATATTGTAAAGAGGAAAGATTTGTATTTTTGTGTGTGTGTGTTTGTGAACTCAATACTGGACAGATTTCAAAAATTCTTTCACAAAAAAAAGCTACGAGCTAAGCTTTTGACCTCGATATTCCCACGAGATCGGGACTTACGCGGGTGAAACCGCGGGATGCAGCTGGTAATAATTAAACAAGAAGAATTAAAAATATTATTTTTAAAGGAAAAATAGCATTCAAAAATTTTCACTTGCGGCAATCTCAATGCCGGCGGCGGTTTTTCAATTTTTCTAAATAAAATAGCCTTGAGCTACATACAAAAATTAAAAAGAAATTGATAAGAAGAATTAAATAAGTATTCTAATTGAAATTATCAGTTTTTCGAGTGGAACCACAGGTAACTAGATTTGCTTGACTAGCTTGTTTGTAATGACTAGAGACAAAAGGTCATGGGTTCAAATTTTAATTGTTTCTTACTAACAATGCACGACCTCCAAAGATTTATCCAAGTAGGTATACATACATACCTATCTGTAATGTTTTATTTTATCTTACTACTAGCTGCGTCCCGCGGTTTCACCCGCGTAAGTCCCGATCCCGTGGGAATATCGGGATCAAAAGTAGTAGCCTATGTTACTCAGGGTGCATGTAGCTTTCTAATGGTGAAAGAATCTTTGAAATCGGTCCAGTAGTTTTTGAGTTTATTCATAACAAACATACAGACAAACACACACACACACACACACAAACACACACACACCAAAATACAAATCTTTCCTCTTTATAATATTAGTGTAGATGACTCGATTCGACCAAACTGATCGCTGATCGCACACCAATGTCTTTTTCTTTAAGATAAATTTAAGTGCGCTATTAACATCGCTCTTAGTGAAGGAAAACATTGTGAGAAAACCTACAGCTTAAAGTCACACAAAAAGCTAGTTTAGGGCTAGTTGCGGAAACACACAGCAAAAAGTAAGCCTTCGAAAGTTTATTTTCTTTTTAAAAAATTGTTACTTTTTTATTTGGTTGTGTTACATTTTATTAGACAGACTTTTTTTAATTAGAGACTGTAAAATCAACCCTTATGCTATGGCTACCTAGAGTTCTTTTGTTGTTCTTTCTTACCTTTTGAGGTACGGAACCCTAAAAACGAAACAGCAATAAAAAAAGAAGCAGTAGGTACTCATTATCTTTAAATATTTAAAGAATTTTGCCATAATAATTAATAAGATAACAATGGTAGAAAATGTTTTATATTTTACACAAAAAGTAACACAACTGGTCAATATTATTTTAGTGCTTATTCCTTTCCAAGCTGCGCCCCGCGGTTTTACTTGGGAATTTTGGGATATAAACTAGACTATGTGTAGTTTACATTTTCCTCCCTGGATAAAGACATTAGAGCAAATATGTTTATGCCATAAAACTTATATCTGTCATGCTTGACTGTGCACCTACCTTTTTATTTTCTCATTTTATTATTTATTTATTTTTTATTATTATTTTAATTAGAAAATAAAAAGGTAGATGCATTGTCATGACAGATATAGGTGATATGGCATAAACATATTTGCCCTAATGTCTTTATCCAGGGAGGAAAATTTAAACTATGTTTGTATGGAGAAAGAGAATGGAGACAATCCTCTTAATTTAGATCTCCGACTATATACATACCCAGTTTCATCGCAATCGGTTCAGTAGTTCTTGCGTGAAGTAACAAACAAACTCCTTTACTTACTTACATATAAACTACTAGCAGAGTCCCGCGGTTTCACCCGCGTAAGTCATAATCCCGTGGGATTATCGGAATCAAAAGTAGCCCATATTACTTAAGGTGAATGTAGCTTTCTAATGGTGAAAGAATTTTTGAAATTGGCACTGTATGTTTTTGAATTAATTCAAACATACAGACAGACTGACACACACACACAAATACAAATCTTTCCTCTTTATAATATTAGTGTAGGTAGAGTGTAGATTAGTGGGATACATACATAGTAGGATTTTCATAATAAAAACATATTATTATTCAAAAATAATCTGGCTTATCTCTGTTAAGCGGTACAATTACGAGATATAGGTACTTACAGCTTGTCTGTTATCGCCTTACTTATAATACGATGACTAAGTTTATGTAACGTTTGTCACTGTCTGTTAACTTTGAAACTTCATGTCACAGTAAAAGACAAACGTTACTTAAACTTAGTCATCTATATTTCTATATCTATACTCTATCTATACTAATATTTAGAAAATTTATTTTTCAAGGAAAAATAGCATTCAAAAATCGCCTCGCCGCAAGTGGAAATTTTTGAATGCTATTTTTCCTTGAAAAATAAATTTTCTAAATAAAATAGCCTTGAGCTAAATACAAAATTAATAGAAATTTATACTAATATTATAAAGAGGAAAGATTTGTATTTGTGTGTCTGCACGTCTGTATGTTTGTTATAAATAAACTAAAAACTACTGGACCGATTTCAAAAAATCTTTCACCATTAGAGAGCTACATTCACCCCGAGTAACATAGGCTACTTTTGATCCCGATATTCCCACGGTATCGGGACTTACGCGGGTGAAACCGCGGGACGAAGCTAGTCGTTGATAAGTAAGGGGGTAGGTATTTATTTAGCAAGCACGTAATGTAATTCATTTTTGTTGAGTGAAGGACACTCAAAAAATACTGAGCCGATTGCGATGAAACTTAGTATGCAGACAGCTGGACATCTAGATTAACAAATAGGCTAATTTTATTCCGAAATTCATAAGGGAGCGGAACTTACGCCGTCTTACCCCAGATTTAGTTTAAAAGTAGGCAGTTCGCTTTTGTTATCTTTAGAAAACTTACAACCGAATACAGAAACGGCACTTAAAATTTAAGGCGTACTTAAATAATTGAGCAGCTTTTAATTTTAAAAATAGTATGGGAACTTTGAATTTGAGAGGTGCTTAGTTGTTTAAGTAGAACTCGAATTTTAAGTTGCGTTTCTGTATTCGGCCGTTAGTTATAATAAAGATTAAAACTGAATGATAAGAAGATCTCTAGTAGCACATTACCTGTTATCAGTTGTTATCATAATGCTATCAAATTATCTGTATTAATTAACCTATTTTCATAATTTTGTAGATTTTTTGCTCTTTGCACATTCTGCACTTTGTATCAAAGTGCAGAAAACTATGAGTATACAGGGTGTTTGGTGGAGGGTTAGACAAACTTGGTGGGCGTGTAGATGGACCTATTTGTAAAATACAATTTGAAGGAAAAGACCTTAACTCTTCACATTTTTTTTTAATGATTATTTTTGTGATTTTTTATTTTTTTCCCAAATTTTACCTCTTTACCCTTACAACTTTTTTTTGTTCATGTTTTCGCTTAAACTTTTTATTTGATTTTGGTCCCAGATGTATACTTGATCTTTTGAAGGCATTGTTAATCCAAAATACTGAGAAAATATTAAGTTATGGGCTCTCAAAGTTAAGAAAATAAAAAAAACTAAACAACTAAACATCATTCTAAAAAAAAACTTTTAGTGAACGAGGAGTTGAAATACTCTTAAAAACTGCTCTTGACATCCCTTATTACAACGGTGTATTCCATGTAGCATAAAAATCTACCAACTTGTCAAAAATAAGGCGTATGGGATGGGGAAAATGGAGTGAAAATTCAAAGGAAAAAATACACATTTTTTTTTAAATTACGAATTTTGTTCAAAAACATCTACTCGATTTCCAATACATAATGTGCGCGACAGGTGGAGCCCATGAAATAGGGCCAAGTCATCCAATCCACAAGTTGGGGTACTCTCTCGTTGGGAACGCGTTGTCTATGAACTCTCTCACTATGAGACCTGACCAAAGGGTGGCGGAAAATCGCGTTTGGTGCGATGCTTGCCTAGTTACATATGGATATTTTGACCTGACACCCTCAACGGGGACAATTACTTGGAATTCTTGCAAAACGATCGCCCTGAAGTGATGAGCGACTTGCTGATATTTCATGAAGATCGACCAGTAGTATTTCAAAATGAGGGATTTCCGGTACACTATCGTCTCACAGTGAGAGAGTTCCTAGACAGAGCGTTCCCAACTAGAGAGTTCACAGACTTGTGGATTAGATGACTTGGCCCCATTTCATCGGCTCCACCTATCGCGCACATTATGTATTGGAACTATGGAAGATGTTTTTGAACAAAATTCGTAATATAAAACTAAAAAAAAAATGTGTAATTTTTCCTTTGAATTTTCACTTCATTTTCCCCGTGAGCCTTATTTTTGTCAAGTTGGTAGATTTTTATGCTACATGTAATACACCGTTGTAATAAGGGATGTTAAGAGCAGTTTTTAAGAGTATTTGAACTCCTCAATTACTATTCGTTTTTTTTTTAGAATGATGTTTAGTTGACCTTTCGGAGAACATTTTTTTATTTTCTTAACTTTGAGAGCCCATACCTAATTATTTTCTCATTATTTTGGATTAACGATGCCTTCGATAGATCAAGGATACATCTACGACCAAAATCAAATAAAAAGTTTAAGGGAAAACATGTACAAAAAAAAGTTGTAAGGGTAAAGAGGTAAAATTTGGGAAAAAAATAAAAAATCACAAAAATAATTATTAAAAAAAATTGTGAAGAGTTAGGGTCTTTTCCTTCAAATTGTATTTTACAAATAGGTCCACCTACACGCCCACCAAGTTTGTCTAACCCTCCACCAAACACCCAGGGTTCTGTACTCAATGGGTAAAATTTTGGGGACTCTTTTACTAAGACTAGTGGTGGAGTCTCTGTTTGACTGTCATCATCATCATTGATATATTTCACAGATGATATGATATTTCCGGTCTGGGTGTTTTCTATGTATAACATGTATGTATTTACAAAAAAAAAGTATAATATGTATGAAGTAAATCCGTTGTCTAGTACCCATAGTACAAGACTAGTGCTTAGTTTGGGGGCTAGATTGTAGATTGTAATTATTAAATGAAAGGGGCGCGTTTTAACCACCAGACAGGTGACAACGCGGTCTAATAAGTAGCACGCTTAGGCTCCGTTTCTACCAGATATGTGTGAGGATACGTAGCTATAGAAGCTAATAGCATATAAAAAAAAAACTAGATTTTAATTTATAAGGTACATGATAGTAAATCTATCGTGTTGGCCAATTATTACATTATTAAAGCTTTCGTTAAGGCTAAGCTTACAACTAAGTTTAATAACTAATACAATGTATCTATTAGTTTCTAATAAAGAACATTCGCGTGACATTCGCGCGCGTGGGGGAAATGCAACCATACTCTTGTGGGTCACTCTCCACTTCCGATCAAATTGTGACTTGGTTCCGCCTGACCCAAGGCGGAAAGACGTTATTTTTTCATTTTTTTATTAACTTCAACACTTAATACTAAATATTACAATATTTCGGCCAAACTGCGTGGTAGTTTGTCGGCGACAAACTTCGTTTTTGGAACGAGATCCAATACTGTCTTGCTTTGTGGCTGCACCGTACTACGGATCGGAACACTAACAACTCCAAAAACATCTACTCAAATAAACTTCGATTTAATGACATTTTGATAAGGAATGTAATTGAATATTAATTACGAAATAAATGAAATCGAATGCTAAAAAAGCGAAATTGCTTTATTAATTATTTATTATTATGTTAATACTTCCTGGTGATTACAAAAACAAGTTTTTTGGAATAACAAAATGTAGGTAACTTAATAAAGTTTTTTTGCAAAAAAAAAAAAAATAGAATGCCTTTATTTTGTTTTTAAATGGCACAGTGCACATAAGAAGGTAGTAGATACCTACATGTACTTACTTACCTACCTACATAACAAATATAAGAAAAAATAGTTTAGCTTGTAACCGCGGGATGCAACTAGTCCGTAAACCTAGACATCGTACCTACTGGTCGTCAAGTAATCAGCAATCAACACTTCTCTAGTTTATCGGAATGGCTTTTGATTCGATCGATACTCAGTACATGAATAGTTTATGTGATAACGACTGTTATCGAAATAGGCATAATTTCATTATCATATATGTATATTATGTATACGTTCGTTTGTTGTTGTTCTAATACACGTAGGTAGATTAGAAATTCCAAGATACTTTATCCCCAAATAGACTTATTTTAATAAACGTGAAGTAAGGTCGTAGTAGTGAGAACATGCTTTGTCTTTTTCCTTGACAAGAATTACTTTCAAAGCAGAAACAAAAAGTGGTAAAATTATTCCGACCTTACTCCACGTTTATTAATAAGGCTATTAAGGTTCGATTCAACCAAACTGGAATAAGCCAATTCTACGCATAAATCGTCTTTTGTTCAAGAGACTTTCAAGCTGTGCAATGAAAAAAATGTCGACTATTCGGAGAATTGCTTATTCTAGTTTGGTCGCATTCTAGTGTGGTCGAATCAAGCCTAAGTCAAATTTCAATAAGTTATTTTTTTCCGAACTCATGGGACTTTGGAAGAAATAACTTATATAGAAAAATAGAGCCACGGGGCTCTATAGCCCTGATACTGTATATTAGCGTGGCATCTGGAGGTGAAGTTTCGGGGACCCTGAAGGCTGAAGGGCTAGAAGTCATCATACCTTCCTTCAACTTGGCTTAGTTGGCTGGTAAAAATGAATGCTGACAAAAAATCGTTTGCAGTCACCTCATCTTATTAATTCTGTAGAACACTATACAAATAATTGTTCGCTGATGGGAATCGAGCCCACAACTCTATGCGTTGCAGGCGGATGTTCGCCAGCCCACAAGTTTAAACCCGCAACGTTTTGTTCCAGATATTGGTATGGACCTTTCGGTAAATCTCTCGGAATTAAAGACACAAGACCTCGTAAAGCTGCTAGCAATGCCAAACTGGAGGAGGCGTATCGGACGGCACCGAGAACGCGGAATGTAAGGATTTAGATTGTAATTTTAGGAGTGACTTTGTAGATGTCATGTAACGAATTCGAGCTGGATCCTGGAAGCTGATGCATTGCGAGCTTATGGCTAACGCATCAGCTCATGAAAGACCGAAGATTCTTTGGTAAAGAATTTACGGGCTTAACAGGAGTCTTCTATCTTTGGAACGCATTTTATTTTAAATAATTAATCTTTATCCTGCGGTGTCGCGAGCGCAGGATAAAGCGCTAACTGAACTAAGACGTAGCACACTACAGAAGATACTTATTCTATGATTACTCGAAGACGCCCTTTTACCCGGCTACAAGGCAAGTGTTATGTTTTTCGCGCCTATATTGTATGTTTGTAATATTCTTTATTCCCTCGTATCTTCCAAACCACTCAACGGATTTTAGTTATTTAGGGTATCTTTAGATTCGTCTCATCCCTCCAATGGTTCTTAGATAAGTGACATAAATTAAATTAATAAGTCTCTTTTTTTCAGCTATCATCGATCGCGAAGAAAGTGGATATGTCGGAACGGCAAGTCGAGCGTTGGTGGCGTCTCCGACGTTCCCAGGACAAGCCTTCGACCCTCGTCAAGTTTACCGAGAACATGTTCAAATTTACCTTCTATTTGTGCAACTTTACGTTTGGCATCTTCGTGCTTTGGGACAAGGAGTGGCTCTGGGATATTGACCAGTGTTATATTGGGTATCCTCATCAGGTGCGTTTGGAACTTGACTTGGTCTACCACGTCTTATTTTTACAGACAGACAGAGTTGCTTACGCGCTTATAATGTAAGTAAGGATTATAACTCCTGTCCCATTATAGTTCTAAATATGCGACAATGTGAATCACACGATCACTGCATAAAACGCATGAGATTTTTGTCTCTTCTTATTGGAGGTCGCGTTCCGAAGACATACTAGATTACTGACGATTCTAAACGATCATGTGAATATCTTATTGAATAAACATCATTTATTCTTCTGTTTTCGCGATGTTGTATTAAATTATTAAATTAAAGACATTTTTCGGTTTTAATCGCGTGGTGTTTATTACTTTTAGCATTGTTTCAACGCTTAACGTTTTGAGTCCTTTACGTGTCTCTTCTTCAGGATTGCCTTCATCGTGTCAATACTGAAGAAGGGACGTGTAAGGGTCCGAACAATATCTTTAATCTATCTAATATTATAAAGAGGTAACGTTGGTAACATGTTTGTATGTATGTAAGGGGGTAATCTCCGAAACTACTGGACCGATTTCAATAATTCTTTCACCAATAGAAAGCTACATTATCGAGGAGTAAAATAGGCTAATTTTGATCCCGATATTCCTACGGGATCGGGACTTTCGCTAATAAAATTTGAAATAAACATCATTTTGATTTTGACCTGAAGACTCCAAGGTTGGAACTTCTACCTAAATCCCGACATATCCTGTTCCAGGGTATAACAAGCGACATATGGTGGTACTACATGATCTCCTCGGCCTTCTACTGGTCGCTCACCATTTCCCAGTTCTACGACGTGCGCCGCAAGGACTTTCTGCAGATGTTCGTTCACCACATCGCGACTATAGCCCTGCTGTCGTTCAGTTGGGTCTGCAATCTCCACAGGATCGGCTCGCTGGTGCTGTTGCTCCATGATTGTGCTGATATATTCGTTGAGGTAATATTTAACGCTTATTAAATCACATTAATTTTTGAGAGTCTGGAAACCTTAAAAGTTGACATTTTGTTTACGGCAATGACGTCACGGCCTAGCCGTTGCAACCACATACAGTTGTATTATATATTATCTTGCATATCGCTGGTGCAGTTGCTATATGACTGATAAATCCGTTAGGTAATATTTGACGCTCATTAAATCACATTATTTAATGAGCGTCTGGAAACCTTAAAAGTTGACATTTCGTTTACGGCAGTGACGTCACGCCCTAGCCGTTGCAACCTCACAATGGTTCATAATTTGTTATGTTGCTTATTAACCACATTGCTGTGGTAATTGCTGTTTATTAAACATTTAACAAAATCAAATTTAAAAAAAAAGAAAGAAAAAGAAGATGGAGCTAGTGCTGGGTTTTTACACTTAAAAGTTATATTTTATTTCCAAATTCTTGTACGTTTCAGTCAGTGAAAGCAGCGAAATACGCGGGATATCAGAAGCTATGCGATTCCTTGTTCCTCTTGTTGATCGTCAGTTGGATATCGACTAGGGTGGTTATTTTCCCCTTCTATATTATATGGAGGTAAGAATTACTTTTTCTTATAAGTAAGTATATTTATTTTTCACTAGCTCGGCCCGCGGTTTTACCCACTTAAGTCACAAAACCGCGGGATGATCCGGATAAAAATTAGCCTATGTGTTATTCTAGATCAGCTATCTATATTGAAATGTTTCATCGCAATCGGTTCAGTAGTTTTTGCGTGAAGGAGTAACAAAGTCACATACAGACATCAATACCTACAAACTTTCGCGTTTATAATATTGGTAGGATTATTTATGGTGTATTTATTATAATATTTTTCACAACGTGACCCATGACAGTGACAGACAGTAACGTGACAGTACAACTAAACAGTCCCTTCTCCATGCCAAGGTTGCCTGGAAGAAATCGCTTTGAGCGATAAGGCTGCCTATTTGTTCAACTTTTGTTTAATTTTAAATTTATAATATGTGTGTTTTATTTTGTAATGTTTTATTGATGTTGATAAAATAAAGTATATCTTCTTACTAGTCGGGAAAGCCGACTAGTCGGTAGTTCAACCGACTAGTCGGCAGGTACCGACTAGTCGGCAAATTATGCCGACTAGTCGTCAACTAACAATTATGCAATGAAACCAATATTTTATTTAATTTGTAGTACAGTTAGAACAAAAGACGTCATAGCCTACATACATCATCTTAACATCATACATCTAAAATATCTTAGCTATGTCTCAGCTCCATTCAATTTTTTTTCCAACTTACATTTTTTATTTCAACTATTTTTTGGAAGTTTCGTTACCGCTTTCGAAGTGCAAATTTATCCAAAAATACCAACAATCGCCGAGTGGTCATGATTAACCCAAATATCTCGGAATTATGCAATTTTGAAACCGCCTAGTCGGCTAGTCTGCTAGTCGGCAGAACCCCTAGTCGGCCCATCTCTACTTCTTATATATAAAATTTCCATGTCACAATGTTAGTTACTGTACTCCTCCGAAACGGCTTTACCGATATTTACCAAATTTTATATGCGTATTCAGTAGGTCTGAGAATCGGCTACTATCTATAATTTATAAGGCAAAACAACGTTTGCCGGGTCAGCTAGTTATACATATATCTATCTATCTAATGTTTGGTTACAGTACATCGATCCGCGCGCCGATGCTCCTGCCGATGTTTGCAGCCTACTACATCTTTAACTCGCTGCTGTGTCTTCTCTTAGTGTTACACATCGTGTGGACGTGGCTCATATTGCAGATCGCCTACAACACTATAAAGGCTGGCCAGGTGTGTGTGTTACACTACATTGGTATCCCGATGAAAAAAAAAACAAAAGACGATCGAAAAATAGAAAAACACAAAAGACGACCAACATAAAACATTCGTGGAACAAGATCCGACCCGTCTTCCTTAGTGGCTGCACCGGTCAAGTTTTGTATTTCATACAAAGTGCGATATTTTTTAAAGGGTATAAACGGGACCCTATTACTAAGACTACTGTCTGTCGGTGTATTTGTCTCTCTGAAATTTTCCCAGATGATAATCTGCAATTGGTATCATCGAACCGGCATTAGCAGCTGTCACCCGAAATGAAGATCTCGAAAAGCCCTGTCACTTCTGCAAAGAAACTAGTAGTCTAGGATCAATACTTTCCGAGATATGAGCATTTCAAGTTTGACTAGATCTCGAAGATCGCTCTCAGTTCTGCAAAGAAACTAGTAGTCTTGGATTAATACTTTCCTTCCAGGTCAATCCTGAAGAAGGGACCTGGAAAGGTCTCAAAACGTTGAGCGTTGTAACAATGCTAAAAGTAATAAACACCACGCGATTAAAACCGAAAAATGTCTTTAATTTCTGTTTATTTATTGTTGAGTTTCGTTTCCCAGATGGAAGGCGACATCAGAAGCTCCAGCTCGGAAGTGAGCGATAGCCCTCACAACTCTAACCACGGAACCCCGAAAGTTAAAAACAAAAAGTTAGTATTACTCTACCACATGATAAGGCGGCCATTATCTGCACGTAGTTGGAAATCTTACTCGGTTATCCACGATTCTAGTGGTACCGGCAAATATCAGACACTGGTGGGTACGATGGGTGTGGGTTAATGTGTGGGTTTTGGGTGAGGTTTGTGTGGGTTTTGAAGAGAATTTGGAAATTACGTGTGTGTGTACGTGGGTTTTGCAAAATATGCGTGTAGGTATTTGATTAGGTTTTGCAGAATATACGTAAGGGTGTTTGGGTGGGTTTTACAAATATGCGTGTAGATATTTCGGTGGGTTTTGCAAAATATGTGTGAGTTTTTGGTTGGGTTTGCACAATATCCTTTGGTTGGGAAAGGCGCATTTTTTTAAATGGTTTTAAAAAAGTTCAGGCCATGATCAAATTCCAATACAAGTCATAAAATACAGCATCCATTACATTGTTAGACCTTTAGTTCATATTATAAATTTATGTTTATCGTCGGGTGTTTTTCCAGACGAAATGAAAATTGCCATCGTTAAACCACTTTTTAAGAAAGGTTCAAAATCGGACATTAAAAATTATAGACCCATAGCATTGTTGACTAGTTTTTCCAAATTGTTCGAAAAAGTTATTTACAAAAAATTAATGGACTTCTTTGTTTCTAATAATACGATAAATAATTTGCAATTTGGGTTCCAAAAAGGAAAAAATACTTCTTTAGCTATTTTTAAAATGCTCAAACAAGCTTGGACCGATATTAATAATAAGAAAACAGGTATAGCTTTATTCTTAGATTTATCGAAAGCATTCGATTGCGTGGTTCATAGCATACTTTTAGAAAAATTAGAACGTGTTGGTATACGAGGAATTGCTTTAAATTTATTACAATCTTATTTAAAAGACAGGTCTCAAACTATTGAACTCGATGTTTACAATAAAAAAACCAAAACTGTCGAAAAATGTCATCGAATTCTAAAAAGATTGTTATAGGGGTTCCACAAGGAAGTGTTCTTGGGCCTCTCTTGTTCCTCATATACATAAATGAGCTGCCCTCGGTAACAAAACATCTTACTGTTATGTTTGCAGATGATGCTACAGTGTATATTTCAAAAGACAATTTGACCCATGCTGAATTTGAAATAGAAATAAACAGAACCTTAGAAATAATTATAAATTGGTTAGGAAATATTAATTTAAAAGTTAATGTAAATAAAACTATGTTTATGCAACTTAAAAGCTACAGAGCTAAACCTAAAATTGTAAATGTTATGCACAGTAATTCAAAAATTGTTGAAGTTTCGGAAACTAAATTTCTTGGTATAATTATCGATTGTCACCTTAGCTGGAAAACTCAAATTAAGAAAGTAAATAACATTTTATCTAAATATTGCTTTAGTTTAACAATAATAGTTAATATAACTTCAATAAATGTTGCTAAAACGGCATACTATGGTTATGTCTATCCTCATTTGAGTTATGGTATTATCTTTTGGGGAAATTCTGTTAATTTCGAATCCACCTTTATACTACAAAAAAGATGTATAAGAAAAATCTATAACCTTAAAGACACAGATACCCTACGTAAGATTTTCAAAGATGAAAAGTTTCTAACCCTAATAAGTATTTATATATTGGAAATCTGCTTATTTGTTAAAAACAACAAAGGTTATTTTTTTAGCAAAATCTCAATTAGGTCTGAGAGTCAAAGAGACAAACATAAATATAAAACAAGCATACCTCAAGTAAACAATCATACATTTTATAAAAGTTCATATTACACCGCAATAAAAATTTATAATCATTTACCCCTACACATTAAGTTACTAAACGGTGTTATATTCCAAAACAAATTGAAAGCTTGGCTCATATCTAAGGTATTTTATAATCTTACAGAATTTTTCGATAACGACGAAAGGTAATATAAATATTGTTGTTCTACTTTAGATTAAAATTATATTTTAAGGCCCTACTGTCACCTTACCCTATTGCATGCTCGAAATGAGTAAACTGTTGAAACTATTTATATTTTAAGACCTCCAATGTACACAGTTATAGCAATAAAAATATTCTTATTCTATATTCTTATTCTTAGTTTTTAACAAGCATTTTGTTATCCGTATGATTTTGGGCGGGATTTGGTGTAATTCGCGTGTATGCGTACTCTATTATTAAATTTTATTTACAATTGGTATCTGCTTACTATAATACAAGCGTAGTACTTAGTGTAGAACCGATTTTTAATGTAATTAATTAAATGATTAATTACTTTCATTATAAAATAATATTGAGATATTATGATAACATTTTCTCAAAAAACTATTTTCTATTTACAGGGTCACATAAAAAGCCTATCTCAAAACGAAGGAACCACACCGAAATCGGATAACTGACAAGTAATCGAACTATAACCAAAGTCACAATTTTCCAATTGGATGTCACAAACGAAATAGCGCGCGGAAACGGAACTTTTCGCGCTAAATTAAAGGGAAAATACAGTTAACTCGAGACCAGTGAATTTAATATAAAATTAAAATACTTATACAGAGTATATTAGAAGAGTATGATTTTCTTATTTACTTATAAAATGCAGCATTATGTATGATGCATTTCTTATTGCAGAATATGCATATTATTATGAAAAAATGCTTTTCAAAAACAATACTTAATAGCCTTCCGTAATAAACATGAAGTAAGGTCGGAGTAGTGAGGAAATGCTTTGACTTTTTCCGTGACAGGAACTTTCAAAGTTGATAGACAGGAACAAAAAGTGGTACAATTATTCCGATCTTACTCCACGTTTATTAATAAGGCTATAAGATATGCAATCTTAAATTTCATCTTGATGAGACAGGCACCTGTGGCGCATGCGGATACAATGGTTTCGTCAGGGTTGCAGGTTCGAATCCTATCGGGTGCAGAATTTTGGAGAGCATTTTTCAAAATTAATTTTCCAATTGTTAGAAACACTATTAAAATAAAAACAAAGTATATAATGTCTATAGAATTTATGTGTTGATATTTTTCAGCCATGCGAGGTTATTTTTTTATAATTGAATATTTTTTTAAGCTTAGGTAGCACTTTGGGATATTTCGCGCATTTTTTTTTACCATAACACTTCCCGCGATATTTTTCTACACATATTTTTTTTACACACAAAAAAACCGTGCAAGAAAAATTGTGCGGTTTTTTCTCTAACCTTTATAATACTATTACGCACTAGACGTTATATAGGAGATTAGCAGCGCCCCGCGGTTTCACTCGTATAAGTCCCGATGCCGCTAGAACATCGGGGTCAAAAGAAGCCTATGTGTTATTCTAGGATTCCAGCTATCTACATACCGAGTTTCATAGCAATCGGTTTAGCGGTTTTTGCGTAAAGGAACATCAAACACATTCACACACTTTCACCTTTATAATAGTATAGTACAATTTTCTACATCTCAACGATTTGAAATTTCGTTTCTTCAGAGTTATTTCGAATGTCGAGGTCATCTTGTAATTGGTGACATTTTTTCCTGGTCACCTTATATTTAGTGACCTTTTTTCCTGGTCACTCTGTATATGGTGACCTTTCTTCTTGGTCACCTTGTATTTGGGAACTTTTTCTTAGTCACCTCGTATTTGGTGACCTTTTTCCTGGTCACCTTATATTTGATGACTTTTTTTCCTGGTCACTTTGCATTTAGTGACCTTTTTTCCTGAACAAATTGGTGTATGTATTATTTCATACAATTATAGTACGGTTAAAACTTAAATGTTGATAAATGTTAGTTGTAAGCTATATATATTATGTGTATAAGTGTTTATGGATGTGCAAAGTGTAGCTTCAATGCCAAATCTATAAAAAACAAAAGATAATAGAACCTAAGAGAGAAAATACGGTTTTTAGAATACACTAACTGCGCCCCGCGTTTTCACCCGCGTCCCATGAGAATATTGGGTTAAAAAGTACAGATCTCCAGCTATCTACGTACTGAGTTTCATCGCAATCGGTTTAGTAGTTTTTGCGTGAACAAGTATCAAATATTTACTTATATTTATGATTTTAGTAAGATACCATGTTGTACATTGTATTGTGCCACTACTAAGGTTATGTATATGATTGAACAAAAAGTACAGCGTTCATTTGCTTACAATTATGTTAAACTTAATCGAGGTTAGATTTTTTTTCTATTTTCGCGATGTTGGATTGAAATTAAACTCATGTTTCCGATTTTAACCGTTTTGCCTATGTTAATCCATGATAATGTAACTTTCTATTGGTTAAAGATTTTTTCAAATCGGTCCAGTAGTTTTGGGGTCTATTCGTTACAAACAAACAAATAAATCTATCGAGTCCCGCTGGGTACTAAAAATAAAATTCGAAACCACTCAAAAGCAGTATTTACTAAGTGTGGTAAACACTAAGAAATAATGTTTAAAAATTAAAATCGGAAAAATAAGTTTGATTTTGATCCAGTTTTTCGCAAACACTAACACTTGTATTTTTTTTAAGATTTTATGCCGGAAGATGTCTCTAGCGTAACTTAATAATAATAGAAAAGAAGACATTCCTTAATTTCAACCCGATAGCCTCTGTTTCTATAGCGCTGTTGAACGGCGATCAAGAGGTTGCAGGTTCAAATCCTGCCGGGACAAGAATTTTGGAAAGGATTTTTTTAGGTTTTTTTTTATAATAAGCTTTTTTTAATTTTGATGAAATATTAATGATTCTTATCTGATACCTACATTTTCCGCCAGTTTGTGACAACCATGGTTTTTAAAGTAAATCTAATTTAGAAAAACTACCTTAATAAAATATAAAATACTTATTTTATTTATACTGTTTATTCAAACAGGGACCACGTAGATATCTCTTGTTTCACTTAATGTTACCATTTAAGAAAAATATTAGTGTTTTTTGATGTTGGCAACACTGCTTTTGAGATTTGATTAAAAATGTACAGTATGACAGGACAAGGATGTGTTTGAATTTGATGTAAAGACCACCGAGTATTAATCCTACAGAGAAACAGCTTCATACAAGCCTACGGAAAACACCTCGGCTGTAATATAACACTCCGAATATAGTTTATTTTTCTCTTAAAATGCATTATTACACTGTAACGTATCAGTCCGGACGCTAGGAAGCAGTCCAAAATTGATATTTCAGCTTAGGTACTTCACTACATGCTGCGCTATGTGTGCGTGACCTCTCTTACCGACAGTGTGCCGAAGGGTTCACGTACGTGAGCCGAGTAGGCTCTTCGGGCGGCCTCGGCAAACCCGAGTGGAAAGCGGTGAGAAGTCACGCACACATAGCTGCGCATGTAGTGCAGTACCTACCGCCGCGGGCGCGTATGAAGCTGTTGCTCTGTAGGATTAATACTCGGTGGTAAGACTTCACTTGAATTTGAACCTTATTTAGAGGCATTAAGGCAGTATTTTGTTTGTATTTCTGTCATATTCAAATGGATCCTTGTCGGGAACATGAGATTTGTAAGTTATACTTTCCAGCTAATAATAAATAGGTGAAAGTATGTGTTAGTTATTTACGTGTATAGTGGCTGCGTCCCGCGGTTTTACTCGCCTAAGTCCAGATTACGTATGAATTTCGGGATTAATAAAATTTAAAAAATAGCTAGTTTTTCTATAATATTTTACTAATATTATATAACAACTGTAATATTATATAACTACTAGCAGCGCCACGCGGTTTTACCCGCTTAAGTCCTAATCCCTAAGTGGATCCCTTTCTGGTTCTGGTTAGTTTGGGGCTAGATGGCGCTGTATGCAACGTCTTTCGTTTTTTTTTTAAATTTTATTAGTACAATGTGATTTAGCGAGTTAAATCACGGGACATAGCTAGTCAAAATATTACTAGCTTCATGTTATAAAAAGTAACAACAAAAAGGTATGTCTATTTACTTTTGTAAACATATTAAAAAAATAAATACCTATATAGAACGTTTTTTTTTTAATTTCAGGCTATAACTGACGTTTTGGTTTTTTGTATTTGACATTTCTTCATGAGGAAGATGTGTCAATCCGTTGTCTACAATTAAAATATGAAGTATAGATAGTTACTGAATATTGAAAACTCCGTACAATTGTATATTTTTCTATGCCTATTCATTTATAATACTTACTGTGTGTTCCGGGGACGGTAATAGAACCAATGTTCTAAGAGGGATGTTCTAGATTTCTAAGCGAACAACTTTTGGAAATTCAAACATTTTTTTACGAATTTTTTATGGGTAAGATGTTGTTTGACTGAAAAAAACCAGCTGGTTTATTAAGTAAAGCGCCTTGAGGCGCACCAACTATAAGGTAAACTGCGGTACAAGCAAATAATGTAGTCCAAACTAAATAAAATGAGAAATGTTAATGACCTCAAACTCAACCAGCTGATTTTCAAGTAAACTTTAAACTCAATATTATTTAAAAAGGTTTCGAATTTTCGTCGAACAAATATTTCATCTAGACGTCTAGAACAACCTAGTTTCGGCTTACATTACCGTTCCCGGAACACGGTGTTTACCTACCTTTTTATATATTAGGTATAATAAATAAAAAAATAACCAAACCAATTATTATAGATAAGTAGATAATAATATGTACTTACTTATATATTTTTTTAATATGTACCTATATTTTTTTACTATACATAGAAACTCAAAGGCTTGCAATGGGAAAATAAAACTTGAATTTAAAACAAGGAATAGGTTATAAATGTTATTCAATAACGGGGTTAAATAGATTAAAATAAATACCCCGTTATTTCATAATATTTGTAGTGAAAACCACCATGTAAGTTTAAAATCGTATGATGAATTGAATAGGTTATCGACCGTAATTCGGTAGGAATAAAAATACTACAATTTAGTAAAAGAAAATTATATTAGAAGTGTATTGTTTGCAGATAATTTCCAAATTACCTAAAATTAAAAAAGAAAATGTTTAAAATTCCGATCTCAATAATACGAACTTTATGATTATGATTTCTCCTTGTTTTCAATGAGTTGTTGTTGGAGATTTCCAATTTGGCAGATTTTGTTGGCAATCAAACTTGGTCACACCTAAAAATTTCTTTTTATTTTGTATGTAGCTCAAGGATATTTTAAAACTGGAACTTGTTTTTCATCTGGAAAGTTGTTACCTGCAGCGTTAGATAGATAGCGTTTTAACGAACCTTAATCGTAAACAACCAAGGATAAATAGCATTGGAAATTTTCACGACACGAGGCAGGGACTTGCGTGGTGTAGTTGGTATAGATAGACGTTGGGGTACCGACCCAAAGACGCGAGTTCAAGCCTCGCCGCAAGTGAAAATTTTTAAATGCGTATTTTTCCTTAAAAAAAATTGGTCATACCTGCCAAATTATGGTCGATAACTTTAAAAAAAGAAGTACTCATAAAAAATGATCTTTGTCTTTCCAAAATGCATTTTTCTTCTACTTTCCATTTTACTTAATTATTTATTTAGAATGTTTTAGTTTTGGTAATAAATATACTTAGACGGTTTAATTAAATGTTAGATTATAATTTTTGTAAGTATTGATATTATAGGAAAGTATTTTTGTGAGTCTCATACACATTGTTATTTAGTAGTAACCTAGCTAAATACTGCGGCTTCACACACAACATCCAACGATTGTTTCCATAGCGCGAAAGAGTTGTATGACTATGAAAACAACCGTTGTATGTTGAACTGACACATTAATAACTCCGCTCCGCTCGCAGTCTAAAGCCGGCAAAAGAGTTATTCAACTGATCAGCCGTTACGCATTATTTATAAAAGTAGGGAGTTTGTAACACAACGGATTTTTTAACTTAGAAGTCATAACCCATTACTTATAAACACTGATTAACAGCTGCATAAACTATGTATCGTTTGTCTTTTACTGTGACATGAAGTTTCAAAGTTTACAGACAGAGACAAACGTTCAATAACTTAGTCATCTGTTAATCATGGTTTATAAGAAAGGGGGTTAATATTTTGTTATTAGTTATGTCTAGTCTCAATTGTGTATGAGGCGTCATCGGTTATAGTGTGAGTTTTTTTCTCGCGCGTTACTAGTATCGCGTCTACTTCAATGTTAATTTTGGGTTTTGTTTTGACCCTCTAATACTCGTGTTATGGTGACGTTCTACGCTGGCGTATTTACTACTGATTAACGTAGACACGATGTTATCGATTCGCTAAAACTCGCACTACGCTGTTTTTTTTTGTATATTTGTTTATTTATTTTATTTTAATGAAGATACGGTTTCGTAGATTTATTTTTCAACTTAGTTATTTTAAATAATAATTTCGCGGAATTTTGAAATTGGTTATTACTTTCCGCTTTTTATAATACTTATGTGCTAAGTATAATGCTTGCAGTATGCATGTTAAATGTTGTGATTTCATGTAAGAATATAACTAAATGTATATTTTATGGGTCTAGTACGTGGGTTGACTTAGAAATTGTACGTGAATGCGAAATTACCTTGTTGCGAAATGGCGCTAGCCCGAAAATTAGTTTAATAGGACAATGTAAGTATTGTTAAAAACATCCGAAAAGTAGTTAAAATTCTCAGTGAATGTAGTTTAAGGAGCTATGAAGCTGACCGGCTGCGCGACTCCGCGATATTCCATATTTCCATGCAATTGCATGGAAATATGGAACTTGAAAACTGAAATTAAGGTCATTAATCGGTTTTGCTTAACGTTTCGAGACCTTTACATCTTCGTCTCTTCAATCCAACTTCGCGCAAACGGAAGAAAAATCTACTTTAAAACTGTACGGATGTCTGAATTACTTTAAATTTAAACTTTATTTATTATTTATTTATTTATTTATAACATCTTGAAAGTTGTAATTATATGAATATAAGTATCCAAATTAGATCTTATTTCAAGCAATGTGAATTTATAACCGGAAACTGAAACGATTTCCACGTTTACGCAAACGTGATAGCGTTAACTGTGCGATAAAAACTCGCACTTGAATACGAATTATAATTTAAGCTAGTTTGTAGTTACAGCTACAATGTATTTCGTATTATATAAATTATTAGCACTAGGATTGCGGGTTACTTTTCGAGGTAGCGTCATTTCGCTCTAGCGTAGTTTCGTGCTACCCACGTGTCGACTCAATTATCTTGTTATTTAAGGGGAAAGGGTACTTACTTTTTATCCATACAAACGAAAGGAACAAACAAAAGGTAATAAAGAAAATATGTTATGCCATAAAACCTAAATCAGCCATGACCATGCCCCTAAGTTTTGACCAACGTTTAGATTTTTTATCATAATCTAATTTTTATTTCTATTTTAATTAGAAAATATCGATTTTATCGCATAAATATATTCGCTCTAATGTCTTTATCCAAGGAGGAAACAGTCGACTACGTTTGTATGGAAAATGAGTAGGTATCCTTCCCTCTTAAGGGAAACTCTCTTGAGACCAATAACATAATTTAATTCACAGTGTTAGGTTTGAGAAATAAAACCACGAATTTAAATATAATTATCGTTTTATTTAAACTAAGATTTTATAATCGAATCCTAAACAACATTAAGACGTCATTTAGAACCAAAGGCGATTAAATGGCGCTACAGTCGCTATAGATTAACGGTGCTATAAGTCCGTTAATCGCCTAAAGTTTTTAAGTAGGCTATGAGAGGTTTAAAAAGGTTCTTTAAGGAGATTCATAACAGGAATTGCATCATGACACGGTCGCAATAACTGGTACCTGGATGAAAAAAAAAATAGTTTTAGGAATTAAATTTAAAAATAATTGAGGACAGCGCCATCTATCCCCGTGGTAAGTTACCAAGCATGTGCTTCGGTGACTAGAGAACGGATGTATTACTTATATTTATTTTACCTTTGTAAATACATACAAATTAACATAGAAAGACACCCAGACAGGAAACAAATATTTATTTTTAATAAATATTTGTTTCCTTGCAACCAGCGGGAATCGAACCCGCAATCTTCTGCATTGCAGTCGTACGACGCGCCACAGAGCTCGTCAATTCCGTTAACAATATTGCTTTTTGACAGGTTCACAATAACTATGCACCTGGCCCGTACGGGTCTGATATGCAGATTTAAATGCGGTCGTTGCGGGCGCAACTATGGCAGGGGCACAATAAAATTATTGCGACCGTTTCAATAAGCAAATCCTATTATGAATCTCTTAAAACAAACTTTTATACCCCCTCAGTGACGCCAAAATGTATATTAGAATAACTTAAAACTAACTTATTTAGCTTTCCAGCTATATTCATATAAACTGAGTTGGGAATTAGTTGATCCAATGATTTAATCTTTGGATAACTAATCCACGATTAAGGGCTAATTTTTCAATCTCTAGATAATATACATTTTGATCATAATCTATTAGTGCTTTGTCCTGACTGACGGATCAACGCACAGCTTAAACCACTGAAAGTAGACAGCTGAAATTTGGAGAGTGTGTTCTTTTGATGTAGGCATCCGATTAGAAGGGTTTTTTGAAAAATTCTACAGCCCGTTCCTGTGGAAATTTTCAAAAATCCTTTTTTATCCGATGAAACCGCAGAATACAGCCAGTGGATAATTATATTTTAAGTGTAGATTGAAAAAAGAACCCTAAATCAAGTTTATAATAGAAATAAATGTCCATCTACGATCAAAGTAGAAGCAAAACACAATAGTCCAGTGTTGTCCACACGAAAACACAAAATTAATTGGAAAAGTATTTACAAAATTATTAACAAAATCCTTTATTTAATGGTGGCTTTGAAGTTTTTGACACTCTTGTCTGCCTGCTAGCGCTAAACCGAACCGATTTCGATTAAACACTTCGTTTGGTGATGGCTAGAAGCAGTTTATTTTCTGTTTGAACACTATTTACGCCAGATTTTTTTCTTGAATCTTGAGTTTTCTTTTAAACTTTATTAATAACTAGCTTCGTCCTGCTGAAGTCCCGATCCCGTGGGATATCAGGATCAAAAGTTACTCCTCGATAATGTAACTTGTTATTGATAGAATAATTTTTGAAATCGGTCCAGTAGTTTCGGTACAAACAAACAAATAAATCTTTCATCTTTATAATATTAGTATACACATGGTAAACATCACAATACGATGGCAGACACTGAACCCATTTAAACAATATAACACTTCAAGACTTCAAAACCGCCATTAAAAAAGCACTGTACACAAAAAAAGTCCAAACGATTCTACTCAGAACTCGACCTAGAACGCCTTTGCATTGTATACTGCGTATATATCTTCGAATTCTGCTAGAGAATTGTCAAAGTGATACGCCTTTCATGAATATTATCCATATGCCTAGTTTTGACCGCTCTTTGGGCATCGAATGGAGTCCTGAAGGCAACCCTCGCGTCTCCAGTGGGCTGGCCTCTGTCATTGAATCTCCTTATCACATCGTCTTGGGTAAGCTCAAACTCTGCGAAGAAAGCTAGGATTTCTTCTATGGAGGCTCTGAAGGGGACGTTTTCCATTGAGACCACACAGCCGGGGGCTCCAAAGTCGTCTAAAGCGGGGTCATGATCGTCGAGTCGGGTTCCGTTGTCGAAGGCGATTCTGCCCCCTCTAGAAACGCTAGCTCCCCTGGGAGCTCCTCTTCCCCTATCGAATCCGCCTCTTCCCCCACGGCCTCTGAAACTTCCTCTGCCCCCTTCGAATCCCCCCCGTCCGCTGTCAAAGCCCCCTCGTCCGCTGTCGAAGCCCCCTCTTCCGCTATCGAAGCCTCCCCTCCCACGGTCGAAGCCGCCTCGGCCGCGGAAGTTTCCACCTCGGCCGCGTCCGCCGTGGCCCGGTTCGAAGAACGGCACCTAAAATGAAATTAAGTTTTCTAAGTAAGAGGACAAACTTGGAGAATTTGTTGGATGTCATACGGAAAAGATATTTTGGTATTTCATTTATCCTTCTTTTGCCTTTATTATGGTAGTTGTTTAGTATCAAACAAAGATTTTCATTTTACAACGAAACGGGATATATTTGAACATTAGTTTTATAGGGTTCCGTACCCAAAGGGTAAAAACGAAAACCTATTACTGAGACTTCGCTGTCTGTTCTGTATTGTTTAGTATAACATATTGGTAATACCTAATTAGGAATATAATCAATATTAAACGAGAAATACTGTTTTGGCGCTTACGACGACGACGTCGTAAATCGAGCTAGCTACCGCGCGGTTAAGAGTTTTTAATAAATCAATGTTTCACCTTGGAGTGGTAGGAAAGTATAAATGTAAAAAATAAGCCTACCCTTGCAGTCGGTACAAAGAAAGCTTATTTTTTTATTGATTTTAGTACAACTTCCTGCGCCCCGAGGTTTCACCCGCGTAGGTCCCGATCCCGTGGCAATATCCATGGCACGGGGTCCACTGTGACCCTCGATCCCTCGAGGTGGGTCTATACCTGTGGCATGTGTCCCTCCATGGGGCGAGGTGGGTCTATACCTGTGGCATGTGTCCTCCATGGGGCGAGGTGGGTCTATACCTGTGGTATGTGTCCCTCCATGGAGCGAGGTGGGTCTATAACTGTAGCATGTGTCCCTCCATGGGGCGAGGTGGGTCTATACCTGTGGCATGTGTCCCTCCATGGGGCGAGGTGGGTCTATACCTGTGGCATGTGTCCCTCCATGGAGCGAGGTGGGTCTATAACTGTAGCATGTGTCCCTCCATGGGGCGAGGTGGGTCTATACCTGTGGCATGTGTCCTCCATGGGGCGAGGTGGGTCTATACCTGTGGCATGTGTCCCTCCATGGAGCGAGGTGGGTCTATAACTGTAGCATGTGTCCCTCCATGGGGCGAGGTGGGTCTATACCTGTGGCATGTGTCCCTCCATGGGGCGAGGTGGGTCTATACCTGTGGCATGTGTCCCTCCATGGAGCGAGGTGGGTCTATACCTGTGGCATGTGTCCCTCCATGGGGCGAGGTGGGTCTATACCTGTGGCATGTGTCCCTCCATGGGGCGAGGTGGGTCTATACCTGTGGCATGTGTCCCTCCATGGAGCGAGGTGGGTCTATACCTGTGGCATGTGTCCCTCCATGGGGTCCTGTGCTGGCGGGGGGTCCATCTGCTTGGGTCCCTCCAGGGCATCCTCCACCACGGTCCTCGGGACGGGGTCCACTGTGACCCGGCACCCCTCGAGGTGGGTCCCGTGCTTGGCGGCGGCGCGACGAGCCTCAGCTGCCGTACGGAACTGGAAGAAATGGGGTAGTTTGTTAATATACTAGCTTTGTCCGATTGAGAAGGAGATTGAGTGTAGTGTACTTCGTAAAAGGAGATTGAGTGATGTCTCACTCAATGTGATAGTGTTTTTTTTATATGTATACAAACTTATTTGAACAGATAGACAGACAGACAGTTACTTTTGCGCTTGTAATGCTAGTAAGGATTATTATGGTACAGATTATTGCTCCAGTTCCACTATTGTTCAATAGTAAATATGCGAAAATGTAAATCACTTGATTACTGCAAAAAAAAAAAGACCCCATGAGTTTCTTGTGTCTTCTTCTCATTGGAGGTCGCGTTCCGAAGACTCAGTAGACGACGACGACCATTGACGATTGTTAATATTCAATTGAATGAACATATATTGAGCTTTGAGTTTTTGTACTTCGTAGAAGGAGATTGAGTGATGTGTATTCGTAAAAAGAGGTTCAAGGAGATAACTAACCTCACAGAAGGCAGCTCCGGTGGACATCCCGTTGACATCCAACATGAGATGTATGAGGGCAGGAACTGCGCCCGTCGGCTGGAGGAAGTTCACGATCGTGCGGTCTGTCGCGTCCACGGGCAGACCCTGGAGCGTTCACATATGGTATGTTATTAGATATACATTACGATCAATTTTGTGGAGTTATTTATTCTAGACTAGCTGCGCCCCGCGGTTTCACCCGCGTAAGTTCCGATCCCGCGGAAATATCGGGATAAAAAGCCTACCTATGTGTTATTCTAGGTCTCCAGTAGAGATCGGCCGACTAGGGGTTCTGCCGACTAGCAGACTAGCCGACTAGTCGGCAATGCAGATAATTATAATTTAGAGATATTTGGGTAAATCATGATCACTCGGCGATTGTTAGTATTTTTGGATAAATTTACACTTCGAATGATGTATCGAAACGTCCAAAAAATGGTTTAATTAAAAATAAAAGTAGGAAAAAAAACTAAATGGAGCTGAGGCATAGTTATGACATTTTAGAATTTAGATGTATGATGTATGTAGGCTATGACGTGTTTGGTTTACGTTTTTCTGACTACCCACCTTCTAACTGTACTACTGTGGTAGCACATAAGTTTCTTATTTATTATGTACCTAGCTTTAAGTAATATTGTAAAGTGTAAGGATAATTATTTGAATAAACTTAGATTTATTTTGCGTTTCATTAAGCTTAGACTAGTTATAAGAATAGGTAAAATTAGTAGGTAATAGGCATTCTAGATATAAGTTAGAAAATAGGTAGGATGCTCTCTTTAAGGTAACGCAACGTAGTACTTAAGCTCGAGACATAGTGATGCTCATGGTGCTCTCTTTAAGGTAACGCAACGTAGTACTTAAGCTCGAGACATCGTGATGCTCATGGTGCTCTCTTTAAGGTAACGCAGCGTGGTACCTAAGCTCGAGATACCACGCTGCTCACTTTAAGGTAAAGCAATGTAGTACCTAAGGTTTAGTTTTAGTTTTGTATAAATATAGGACATTTTCTTAATAAAAACACACGAACTCAAGGCGAGACTTTCATTTCTCCATCTCTCACGGAAGAATCAACACGCCCTCACAATGGTGAACCCGACGGAGCAAGAAGAGAACAAAGGAGGAATGACAAATCCTAGCGACGTCTCGGCCGTATCGATCCAATCACGGATCCTACCGTTCTGGCGAGAATATCCACGGTTGTGGTTCGCGCAATTTGAAATGCTTACAGAACCTTCCAAACTCGGCGATGATCAAAAATTCCGATACGTACTCGGAGTGCTGCAACAAACCGACGTTCAACAAATCAGCGATATACTGCTAAATCCGCCAGCAACGGGAAAATACCTAGCTCTCAAAGAAAGACTGATGTCCGTGTATCAGGAGTCAGAATCTCTTCAACTACAGAAACTTCTCAGCGGTCAAGAATTGGGAGACCAGAAACCGAGTCAACTTCTTCGTCGCATGCGAGATCTCGGCGGAACCATGGTTCAAGACGACGCGCTACGAGTATTGTGGCTAAAACAAATGCCTACTTCACTCCGAACTGTCCTTTCTATAAACAAGGAATCATCGCTTGAGACATTGGCCTCGATGGCTGACAAGATGTTAGAGCAACTTCAAGAACCACAGATAAATGCAATTGTAACCTCCAGTAACCAAACCGAAGACGCAAAAACGGAAATTCTTTTCAAACAGCTAGAAAAACTTACGTTGGAAGTAGCCGAGCTAAGAGGGAGACAACACTATCGCCGTCCTGCTTTCTCACGCTGGCGCTCCCGTTCCAAATCTAACAATGGAAGGACACGGCGACAAGGCGATCCTAACTGGCTTTGCCGGTTCCACTACAAATTCCGAGGTGAAGCAAGAAAATGTGAAGCCCCGTGCGCATGGAAGAAACCACAAGAAAGACAGTCGGAAAACTAGCACAGACATCGAATACGGCGGGCATCGGTGTCGAAACATTATTAACCAACCGCCTGAGCGTCACCGACCTACGAAGTGGTGAACGTTTCCTTATCGACACAGGCGCCGATATCTCCGTGCTCGCAGTGAAGATGAAATCGAAACACACAGCTACCGGTTTCAACCTTTACGCAGCAAATGGAAGTCGAATAAATACATACGGCGAGAGAACACTACAATTGAACTTGGGCTTACGGCGTAACTATTCATGGACATTCGTGATCG